>CM067382.1:8931121-8984795 GCA_034510155.1 Eucriotettix oculatus
TTTTGATACCTGAAAATGTCAGTGAAAATGTCGAAGTTCCGCCGTTAATATATTAATTGTTACTTCATACAACATTATAGAAACATTTGAAATGGCGGTTACTGATTGGTGCTTCCTCTAACTGTGACCCGGGTTTCTAAAACGTAGTTCCTATTACTCTTCTTACGATGATGGGTTTTAACATTACTGTTACCAGAAAAAAATAAAAAATATGAACGAATGTATAAAATAACACAGAAATAAAAAACAGAAATAATAGTAGACATAAAAATATTTGAGGCATATTATATAAATTATTTAGAAATTAACCTCCGGTAAAGTAATATTTAAATGAAGTTTTTAATGGTTTTTATTTTTGATAGAAAAAAATTAATGATTATGAAATGCAAATTTTGAAAGAAAAAAAGCACACGTAGGTACATGCAGGAAACGAATTATGTTGAATTTGAATGGAGGATATTCGTAAAATTGTCATTTTGGAACATTTAACTGTCGACAGGAATTTATTATAGCATTTAAACCACATTACTCTTTATCAGCGATATTGTAGTGTAAGGGGAGTCACAAGAAGTCTTGGAAACCACAATAAATAGGATAAAGAGTTCAATGTGAATATTAATGGAGGGAAAACAAAGGTAATGGAGTGTAGTATAGGAAACAGTGGAATAACAAAGGGTGTTACATTGGGAAGGGATATTTTGAAGGAAGTTAAGTAATTCTGCTACTTGGGAAGCGTAATAACTGGAGAAGGTAGAAATATAGTAGACATAAAGAGTAGGATAGCACAGGCAAGGAAGGCTTTCGCGGAAAAGAGGAAATTACTTGCGGGTAATTTAAGTGAGAGTTTTAGGAAAGCGTAGCTAAAAGTGTTCGTATGGAGCGTGGCGTAATGTGGGCGCGAAACGTGGACGATAGGAAATTTCGGAAAGGAAATGAATAGAAGCCTTTGAAATGTGGAGCAATAGTAGAATGAGATTGGTTGATAGAATTACCACAGAGGACGTTCTAAGGAGAATAGGGGAAGGGAACGATTTGAAACAACGTCGACCAAGAGAAGGGATAGATCAATTTGGTTTTTGGGAAAATGTTAGGACAAGTGAAGCAATATTGACTTTGAGGCCAATTTAGAAGTAATAATAAGAAAACAGCCGACCTTCGTTTATGGCATTTGTAGATTTAGAAAAAGCGTTTGATAATTTGAACTGGAACAAACAATAATGAATTTTAAGAGTACTAGAATGAAATATCAAGACAGTAGGCTTATACATAACGTACTGAAGGTAGTAAGTAGTAATTAAGAAAAGAAAGTAGAAATCAAAAAGGAGTAAGACAAAGATGTAGTCTGTCGCCCTTTATTTGGGGAGTTAACAGGCTGCATGAAACAGGGCAACTCCACTTTAATAGAGTAGGAATGGAATTGAAAAGCGGGGATGCGGAAGGTAGAGCAAAGTAGCCAAGGGTTAACTTACGCCCCCTGGGCTATGTTTTAAGGATCCTACCCGGCGTTTCACTTAAAGAGATGCAGGGAAAACCCTAGAAAACCTTCATCAGGTAGGTCTGTTGCCCATTCTGTTTAACTTAAATACAGAACAGACGATGAAGAAAGTTTAAACGGAATATGGAAAAGGAATCATACTTCAAGGAGACGAAGTAAGACCCCCTTGGTTTGCCGGCGATATTGTAGTATTAGGGGTGTCAGAAGAAGACTTGGAAACTATATAAATGGCATGAACGTGGTCCTGGATTTCCATTTGAGGATAAATAGAGGGAAAACCAAGGCAATCGAGTGTAGTATGGCAAACAGTGGAATAACAAGAGAGTTAGATTAGGAAGGGATATTTTGAAGGAAGTTAAGGAATTCTGCTGCTACTTGGGAAGCGTAATAACTAGAGTAGGATAGCACAGGTAAGTAAGCCGTTCGCAAAAAAAAGTATTTACTTACGGGTAATGTAAGTGTGAATATTAGGAAATCGTTGCTAAAAAGTTTGGTATGGAGCGTGGCGTTATATGGGTGCGAAACGTGGACGATAGGACTTGGGGTAAGGGAAATAATAGAAGCCAAAAAATGAGGTGTTATAGGAGAATGCTGAAAAGCAATGTTCTGAACAGTGAAAAATTTGGGGGTGGGTAAAATCTCTAAAGAGGAATTTCTAAACAGAGTAGGGGAAGACCAAACAATATGGATAAGGCTGACCAAGAGAAGGGATAGATAGGACACGTTTTCAGACATGAGGGTCATGTTAAATTAGCATTAGAGGGAAGTGTGTGGGGTAAGAACAGAAGAGAGAGGCTGAGGATGGAATACGCTAACCAGATTAGGGTGGATGCACGATGTGGTCGTTATGCGTAAATGAAAAGGTTTGCACAAGGGTTGCATCAGACCTCAACAACGTAAAAAATGGATTATTATGAAATGCAAATTTTGAAAAATAATCACATGTAAGCCGAAGTAGGAAACGAATAATGTTGGAGTTGAATGGAGGATATTAGAAAAATTTTGATTGTTAAAGATGTTGCTCTTTATAGGAATTAATTATTACATTAGAAGCAGCTACATTGGGAGTAGAAAATGTGTGTAGCTATGAAATGGTAATTTAAGGAGGAGACGGTCACGTGACATTAAGGGCAGTATAGTTCGTCGATGTACAGGGATTGGTAAAAATGCTTTAAAATATTCATGATATGCTGTGAGGAATGCGCAGTATCGTGTTTGTTTAGTGATTGTACAATAGTTTGCATGGTGTTGTAGCATATTTTTGCGACAAGAGGGCGGGCGAAGTAATGACCTGGCGGCGTCCCGCAGGGGTCATAACCAGCGCCGGCTGCTGCTTGCTAACTGGCCGCGTTTAAGTGACAGAGCTGCCGACACGCCAGTCTGTGTCCAGCTATTTACTCCTATTCTGTATGACGTGTGTGGCCATGTGTCACTCGCAAACAGTGACCGTGGCGGCGCTAATGTCGCGCCCGAGGGGGACGGCGCAGGAATGCGTTCGCGCAATAGCCGGATAGTTTGCGTGATTTACGCCCTCGGGGTGTCCAGAGAAATGCCGAGTACCTGCAGCTGCCCGCCTCCAGCTCTCAAGACTGATAGCGCTGCCTAATGTGCTGGGCGGAAGACGTGTGCGGGGGTGGAGTGGCCTGGGGACGAGAGGGGGAGGCACCTTGTGCACACACAAACCCGAAAGTAAAAAATTATAACTGCCTCATGTGCTGACACGACAAAGAGCACATCACTCTACCAGACAACACTGACAAATCCTAAACATTCTGCTATTCCTCAGAATACAAACTTTTATCAAAAAACCTACACCAAAACATTTGGATAAACAAATTCACGTCTTCGTTTTCAACAATGAAATAAAAGAAATAACAACTAAATGCAAAAAAATTTACTTTTAGTTCTATCTACGTTCAACACCATGCCTTAAATTTCTTCATATTATATCACTGCAAATCCAACCAAAATTTGATCTTCATTAATTGTTAAAATATCAAAATAGTATTTTTGGACAAACCTAAAAAATTCCAAACTTTGAGGAATCATAGTGAGGTTTCCATTTTTTGAATATACCATGTTTATCTATGCCCTTCTATTTCCGCATAATAAGCTGACACCCATATCCTCGCTAACCTGCTTAGGATATTCCATCCTTAGTCTCCCTCTTTTGATGTTACACCACACATCTCCCTCTAATACTAATTTTAAACATGGCATATAAATCCCTCTCGTCTCTTAGTCAACGTCCACCATATTGTTCGCTTTTCCACTATTCTGTTTAGAACTTCCTCGTTTGTGATTTTATCTATCAGTGATTTTCAGCATTCGCCTATAGCACCATATTTCAAAGGCTTCTATACTTCTGCTTTCCGCAACTCCTATCGTCCACTTTCCGCACCCATATAACGCCACGCTCCATACGAACATTTTTAGCGATGACTTCCTAATACCCACACTTATATTACACGTACGTAAATTCATTTTTCTTCGCGAAAGCCTTCCTTGCCTGTGCTATCGTACTTTTTATGTCTACTATACTTCTACCATCCCTAGTTATTACGCATCCCAAGTAGCAGAATTCCTTAACATCCGTCAAAATATTCCTTTTCAATCTAACACCCTTTATTATTCTACCTTATCCCAAAGTACACTCAATTTCCTTGGATTCCCTCTTTTAACCCTTATATTGAACTCTTTCTCCAAGACACCGTTCATGCCATTTATAATGGTTTCCAAGTCTTCGTCTGACTACCCTAATACTACAATATCGTCGGCAAAGCGTAAGGTTTCTATTTCTTCTCCTTGAAGTAGGATTCCTGTTCCATATTCCGTTTTAACTTCCTTCATCGACTGTTCAATATATAAGTTAAACAGAATGGGCGACAGATTGCATCCTTGTCTTTCTCGATATTGTATTCCAGTGTTCTTCAAAATCCTTAATACTGTGTTCCTGTTCACATTCTCAAACGCTTTTTCTAAATCTACAAATGCCATAAACGTAGGCCAGTTTTTTCTTATCCTATCTTCTAAAATTAGTCACAAAGTAAATATTGCTTCTCTTGTCCCTACATTCTTGCTAAAACCAAATTGATCAATCCCTGCTCTTTGTCAACATCCTTCAAATTCTTAGCTCTTCCCCTATTCTGGTTACAACTTCCTTGTTACTGATTGTAACCACCCATCCGATTTTCAGCATTCGCCTATTTCACAAATTTTTTCTATTCATTTCCTTTTCGCAGTTTCTTTCGTCCACGTTTCGCACCTATAGAACGCCTCGCTCCATACGAGCATTTTTAGCAACAATTTCAAAAAATTCAAACTTATATTACCTGTAAGTAAATTCCTCTTTTTCTGAAAAGCCTTCCTTGAATGTCCTATGCTACTCTTTATGTCTACTATACTTCTACCATCCGTAGTTATTATGCTTCCCAAGTAGCAGAATTCCTTAACTTCCGTCAAAATATCTCTTCCCAATCTAAAACCCTTTGTCATTCCACGGTTTCCATACTACACTCAGTTTCCTTCGTTTTCCATCTATTATACATCGTATTGAAGTCTTTCTACAGGACTACGTTCATGCCATTTATTATGTTTTCCATGTTTTCTTCGGACTTCCCAAATACTACAAAGTTTTTACGGCTTTCTTGTCTTGATCTTTTATTGTAATTACTGCTGCCTGTCTTCTTTAGAGGTTATGTATAAGCCTCTTTTCTCCACATTCTCATCTAGTGCTCTTCAAAATCCTTAATAAACTTTTGTTATAAATCTTCAAATGCTATAAACGTAGGCCGGCTTGTTCTTATACTGTCTTCTAAAATTAATTGCTTCTCTTGTCCCTACATTCTCCTAACTCGCATTCTACTAGACGTTTCATTCTCCTATATTCTATTTTCGTAAATATTTTGCATGCATAGGATAAATATTAATGCAATGCGTTCTTTGGCCGTAGAAATGTTGATGTTATTGGTAATAAAAACCCTTTACGGAGACTGTTTTGCAAGTTGTTATATTTTAAGAGGTAGCTTTTGGCAATTGTACTGCCATATTCATCCTTGTACTTATACCCAATTTTATAGTGTGTTTATTTTCCGTACAAAGTACTTTGTTAATATACAAAATATTGTTGTTTTTCTACACTGCCAGGTTTTACGCACGACCAGTAGGAAAACACAAATATTTTATATATTAACAACGTACTTTGTACGGAAAATAAGGATATATAATAGTGTATAAGTAGAAGGATGAATGTGGCAGTGTAACTGTCGAAACCTACCTCTTTTAAAATATAATAACTTGAAAAACAGTGACCGTAAAGGAGTTTTTATTACCCATTATATAAATAATAATGTAATTAAAAAAATATTTCTTGCCCCCTCTGAATTTAATTAGGCGTTAGATTTCTGTGAGAATTACTTCAACTAGTATACGATATGCTTACTTCTTTTTGTATATGGTACTCAAAACATCATAACAAATCTAAAATACCTTACCTCCGAGTTTTGGGAACAACTGCCAAGAAGTTTCTTTGGTTCGTTTGATATTGCAATTGCAGTTTATGACAGTGGCAAGGAGGGAACAAGGAAATGCAAAAGCAATACGTATGACTCAATAAAATTTTAAAATCGTGAAAGAATTTATTTATTTGGGGATATTGTTAACCTGAAAGAATGAAACTGAATTTGAAATGCCAATAGAGGTTACTATACCCTACTTCCTCTCCTAAAAAATAAAATTGTTCCCAGGAAATAAAGGCTGCATAAGACACTAATGAGACCTGTAATCATGGACGCGTACTCAAAGTGTGAGGAAGAATGAGCCTATTTGAAATAAAAAATTCTAAAAAGGATATAGGGAGACGGACAATGGAGTATAAGAAACAATGATGAACTGAAAGAATACGTAGACTAGGATGTTTGGGATATGTCAATAGAATGTGGGGAGAGAGAAACGTTAAACAGGTTGTATTTGGGCAAGTGGATGGAGTAAGAATAAGGGGAAGACCAAGGAAAGGTGGTGGGACGATGTACTGGGCGACTATACAAGGTTGGAAGAAACTATCCTTGGAGGAAGTTGTTGGAGGAGGCGACGGTCCTGCTTGGACTGTACAGCCAACTGATGATGTTATTTGGTTGTTCTCTTTTATTTGTTGGGGATTTCCCTTTCTTTACCAGTTTTAACCCTTAATATTGCAAAATTTATGGTTTCGTGTTTGTTTTAAAAATTTAATTTCCCCGTAGGAGCGCTATAATCATACATTACTGTTTACGTCCCGTTTCACGCTTTGTGAAAGTCTTGTTTTCGATTGTGTATGTCAGGGGTAACTGTGTTTGGTACAGAAACCTCAGCCGCGGATCTGCATAATGCAATGGGATATGTAAAGCTGCCTGTGTCTAGACTTGTTGCGCCCTGCATAGAGAACAGCGCTGTAACGGCGCACGTGTTACAGGTGCTTGCGGGTATCCAGAGGGCTTTTCGTATCGCCTGCTGTAACAGCCTCGTTTGCCGTGAACTAGTGGCGTCGTAGCGAGTTTTGCCGCCGGATACGACTTCATTTTGGCGATGGCTGCGACTGTCGTTACAGGCAATCGCTATGGGCTTCGCCGCCGCACTTCACAGATCAGATTCTGCTGATGCTTTCACACCGTTATTCGCGTCGGTAACCGTAGACTGCTCTTCCCAGAATAAAGTCTCCAGTATTTTATATTTCCTCTTGAAAACGCGAGCTCCGTTGTTACCCCCAGAAATTCAAACTTATATTTCATATCAAAACGGAGACAGATTTTCTCCAACGTTACACTCTGGCTGCAAACACTTTCAGAGTAACACCTTTTACAATTCATATGTCATTAAGGGTCGTTAGGTCCACAAATATTTATTTCAGTATACACGAAAATATTTGATCATATCGAATCACATGCCGGTAATATATTTTAGTTAAATTAAAATTTATTAAGTCATTTTTATTGTTTTACGTAGTTTATTATTATGACTTGTTGTTGGTCTGATGCAACCCTCCATGCTAACCTATATTGCGCAATCCTTTTCATTTCATTATAACTTGCACACCATTATCCTCCCTAATCTGCTTAGCTTATTCCATCCTCCCCTCCCTCTTCTGTTCTTACCCCACACACTTCCCTCTAATGGTAATGCTAATTTTACAAGAAACTGTCCCTTCTCTTTGTCAACGTCATATTGTTGTTTGCTCTTCCCCTATTCTGCTTAAAACTTCCTCGTTAATGATTCCATCCACCCATCTCATTCTCCTATTGCACCACATTTCAAAGGCTTCTATTCTTTTCCTTTCGCACCCACATTACTCAACGCTAAATACGAACAATTTTAGTAACAATTTCCTAATATTCACACTGATAATACCCGTAAATAATTTTTCTTTTTCGTAAAAGCCTTCCTTGCCTGTACTATTCTACTCTTTATCTCTACTATATTTCCACCATCTCTAGTTATTACGCTTCCAATGAAGCAAATTTACATATTTACTTAGCTACATATTTACTTAGCTACATATTTACTTAGCTACATATTTACTTAGCTACATATTTACTTAGCTACATATTTACTTAGCTACATATTTACTTAGCTACATATTTACTTAGCTACATATTTACTTAGCTACATATTTACTTAGCTACACATTTACTTAGCTACACATTTACTTAGCTACATATTTACTTAGCTACATATTTACTTAGCTACATATTTACTTATCACACAGATTATCAGTTAGGTCAATATCGATACAGTATTACATATTTATTTATTTACTTATTTATTTAATTATCATCGCTTTTTGTGTCTGTAGCATAATTATTTGGCGGTCAAAGTAATCCTTATTAAGAATTTTAGAAGTTAACTTGGAAAAGGCAAAGGAACATGCATGTATTACTTATTATCTATTGAAATTTCACAAACGACGCACGCGAGATTAAATGTTGCTGTTTGTTCTTGATTCAATTCAATTCTGTCAAGGTAGCGGACTCTAAAACTAAGTCAAACATGAGATGCACCAGCATAATGAAACTACTCCCGGTCAACTAGTAGAAAATTCGTGGAAACACGTGGGACATCTGAAAAGTACTTCTGAGGGGGATGGGTGTTTTAGATCTTTAGTGGGGGAAGAAAGGGACCTAAATCTTTGTTGAATCAGCTAAAAAATTCTCTGGGATAAGCAATAAAATTCACTAAAATTTAATTTTAATCTTATTTGTGGTATAGTAAGGCATTCCAAGCAAATCTTTGTTCGATTTTATGTATATAGGTTCAGAAAAAAACACACTCAATGTTTTCCGAATGTTTTACAAAATATGGATTTTATTAACGATATTTTAACTAATTTAATAAAAGTGTGCTTGGTTCTAGAAGAAGGTAATTTTTTAAACGGTTTGATTTTGAACCTATTGGCTTTTTATTCGCTAATAAAAATGTGAGCTAATGGTTTGTTTTCCAGCGATTATTTTTGAGTACGAATACAGCGCTGTGTGTGTCTTCAGACGCATTATCCTCGTCCTGTTATGAGAGAAACAGTCCAGGGGACGACAGAGTGCTAGGCCAATCATACTAACGACATTTCCGACACTGGCAGGATAATCTTGTTTCAGAGACGCTCGGAGACTAGCCCAAGCTTATCGTGGGAACAATGCCCTTAGCAAGGCAGGAAACGTGGCCCTAACTTCCGTCTAATCGGGAACATAGTCACAAACAACACCTGTCACGTATTCGTACTACTAAAAAAATTCATGAGCACTGAAGATATTTGGACACCATTTCCGTAACATGCCATCTAAAATGACACATTGTAACAAAAAATAATTCAAAATTCTTTGCTAAGTATTGCTAATATTAAGTATTTATTTTTAATTTATCGTAGTTTCAGTTTATAAAAAAAATGACACATTGTAACAAAAAATACTTCAAAATTCTTTGCTAAGTATTGCTAATATTAAGTCTTTATTTTTAATTTATCGTAATTTCAGTTTATAAAAAAAATAGACTAAATTATAATGCGCATAAAAATTTCAATAACTCACAATCTAAATATTGAAATTGCGTTTGCTCTATTATACATCGGTCTTGGTTGTTTCTAAATGAAATTAGTGATATGAAAAAAGCGTATTTATAAGATATCGCTTAATAAAGAGAAATTTTTAAAACAATTGTTTAATATTTAAATCTCACTCAGTGACGATGTACCAAGTTATTCTGGATTCTTCGGATCCTCTGATATTTATAAATAATATTTCCCGCAGCAGCGTCAGTGTTTTATTTTACTCACCTGATCATGTCTCTCTCTGTGGGTATTTTTATCAAAGTTCTCACATGCCGAGACACCTTCACGTATTTTAGGAGGTATATGTACTGGGGTCAAAGACCTTGGGCATATGGCAAGAGTTGTCCGCTGATCCCATTGGATCAGTCGGCTAACTGCCTCCTGAAACTGGTGGAGACACGGAGAAGGGAATGCTGCGACCCCACAGCAGACTCGTCTCCTGTCATTCGGAAGGGCGTGAGAATAGTACCCAATGTCCGACCTACCTGATGCAGGTTTTCTAGGGTTTTACCTGCATCTCTTTAGGTGAAAGACCCGGTAGGATCCTTAAACCATATTCCGGGGGCTTTGTCAACCCTTGGCTACCTTGCCCCACCTTCCGCGTCCCCCTTTTTCAATTCCCTTCCTATGCTATTAAAGGGGAGTTGCCTGATTCAGGATCACCCTCATGTAGCCTGTTAACCCCCCCAAAAAAATATTTTACTCACACTTTTTCAAACCTCTATAACAGAAATTGAAATAAAGGTATTTTTGGACATTTACGTTGGTAGCATCACCAGGATGGTAATGATTTTCAACAGAAGTTTCATCTGTGATAATTTCAAAAAGATTTATTGTTTCCCGGTCTCGTGATGTGTTCTTAAAAAAACAACACCAAATTTAATGCGTCAACAACAATTTCATAATTGGTGTAACTGTACTACCACGAACCGTAATTATTACTTGGCAACTCACCTGCTTAAAAATTTAAATTTCATATCTTACATAGACGAATGTAGTTCGAATTGACGAATGAAAATAGTTGTATCAGCAAGAAATAATTTTAGACGAAAAAGTAGTGCAGGTTTCTATATTTCTTAATTTACTTGAAATTGATGCAAACTTGTTTTAATAAAGTTGGGTGTGCTTCTTCATGTAGTGTTCCTCAATCGTCTTCACAACGACTCGTAAACGTTTTTGAATATTTATTACCTAATTAGGTGGCGTCATCCCTTAGATAAAATGTCACTTCACGTTAAACATACAGTAGATAAGGTTGAACTATCTCCTCGAATATATTATTTAGCATTTATGTGTATCTAGTATATGTAACTATGTTCCGCATTCAAATATTTTGTATATGTTATAACGCCAGGAGCAGTTAAGACGTAATTCTGTACGCGTGTCTTTTTGACCCGGGAACAAACACTGTTAGTGTAGGACACCATTACCTCTCCTAAGGTTAAGAGGAGGGAACTAATGTTTTAAAATTTGCGTAAAACGGCTGATATTTCTGGTGAAAAAAATATTTTTTGGGGTCTGAGCGACTGACTGTTCATCCCGATGTTGTTTGTGTACGATTTGGAATGCAATCCCAATGGAAGGTACCGGGAGTATTTCTCGGTGTCTCGTGGTATCGAAAGTATATATTAGAATACTCGGAGTATTTTCGCCTTTCTTAACGTAACGGAGAAGTATTTATACAATATCCCAGACTTTTTTTTAATTTCTGACCAAGAATTTTTCTTGATTCTATTAACCTACTGTGAATTATTACTTTATCAGCTCTTATAAGGTATAAGGCGTTATGCGGTAATTTTTGGAAAATTTCAACCTTTCTTTGTTTTGTTAAATCACGTGTTGACCGTGAGATTGCTGTCGAATTAAATACTGTAGCGGGTTAATATAAATGAGATTCTGGGAAGTTAGTATTTAATAATGTCGATTGTCATATTAAAACCAAATTCCTACCAAATACTAAATTTTTGAATATGCTAATTAAAGTTTTTCATGAAATAATTTTATGACCAGTTTTCAGAAAGATTTTTTGTACATAGATTTTTCGGACATATATTTTTCGGACAGAGTTTTCAGTTTTAATAAACGTTTGAGTGCATATTCACGCTCTTTTCGGGTTTCTTTACATCTAATCAATTGTTAAAATTAATCGTAATATAAAACAACAAGTTTTAAATTAAAGAGGTCTGAGGTAACACAAACTTTTACTCGGCCTCAGTTGACAGTTAACTGATTTGATACTAATAAAATATTTTTTTGTGTTCCGTGTATTTTTTTTATTAGAAGGTAATAAAATTTAAAAATTTTATTGCAGCGAAGTTCAGGCTTCGTAAGATTTTGTACAATATATTATTCACTAATATCAGTTTAGAAAAATTCATTTAATGAATAATGATGCCCATGAACAACATCCAACGATAGATGATTATTAATGATTGAATATAATACAATGATTTAATTTGCCTAGTGCAAGATTAATTTTTTTAACTGGAGTGCAAATAGGAAAATATATACATAATTTCATAAAAGTAGAAAAAATTGTAAGATTCTCGTGACAAGAAGTTGCCAGTTTATCGCCAAAATTTCTTGCATAATTTATAAATAATGTCACCCGGATGAGTAGCTTTCTTCTGCACCGGAGTTGTTGTGCAGCCCACAGGAATCTTGCAGGTGATCCTCTTCTGGTTGCCCAACAAGATGGCCGTCACGCTTCGTCTGTTCTGACCTGGCGGACATGACGCCACGTAGATCAGAAATGGAGGCTCCATGTGATTGCGGTGCATCACTCGGTATGAAGGAGACGACCCGTTCCCATACTCGTGCAGCTCAGAGAGGCTGTCTTGAAGACGATGTTGAAGATTACAGGTGGATCTCGCGAAGAGCGCCACGACCAGCGTCGAGAACAGAACCTGCTGAGCATTCATCGTTGGTTCCTGCCTGGTGACGAGATCTCAAGCTCTGTTAATCAAGCGGTGTTGCTCTTCAGATACTCTAACGGAATTATTTATACTCCCAGTCATCCGTGGGTGTACTGCATCCTGCCTGTGATAACGAACCTCTTTGCACTATCTTGTTTGAGAAAGAGATTCGAAAGTGATTCCCCAATAAATATAAGTGCAACCGGATGTAGTGGGTTCAATGGCTTGTGGAAGATATTAAAAAAATTAAAGTGTTCCTGGTTATCATGCTCGTGGGAAGTCAAGAACAGGAAATGTGTGGGCTGTTTAATTGAAAACGTAAAACAATTTTGAAGTTCTAAATTTGATTTGGAACAAACCGTGATCTAATGAAAATAAATCCAGAAGGTCATATTTTAAGGATCGTTATTTTATTTTTAATACTGCTCTATTTGTATTTGACCGATAAAGGAATTAATGCGATGCAAATCTCCTGATCAACACCTGATTTAATTAGCATTGACACCGACTCATTTATTCGATTTGGATGTAAAAACTATCACCAATATTTCTCCGGGAACAATAAATGAGCACTCACCGTTGAGACAGTTTTTAAAATTCGAGCGCTTTAAAGGAGAGAAAAATATGGTGTTTAATAAGTTCATTAAAAAATAATCCGGAACCTTGAGGTAGCACATAAGGAATGAAACGGCCATTACAGTAATGAATATTTCCGGTACCTTATTTAGGTGGATATTGTAAATAAATGTAAACCCCATCATATTTATATGACACAAAGACAAAACGTTTTATGGGCGATCGAGACACTGGAGAACATAAAACCGGAGGATTCTTTTAATTCGTGCCTTTATTGTTGTCACGACTTCAGGTGTACGTCCATTATTTCTCTTTGAATTATTTCTATTAGTATCTTCTTCAATTATTCCCGAACCGTTGATTTTGCTGTAACATCCCTATCAGACAACTAATTAAGGGTTTATACATGGTACGGGCCGGTTTAATGTATAAGAATCTGGCAGGTACCTAAACCAGGAGGTTTCTGAATATTTACGTTTTATTACAAACACTGTATTATTTTCTAATAAATAAAATGACGACCAATAAATAAGCATATAAATTAATCAATATTTATTCAAAAACGACGTTTCGTCTTCCTTTTGAGACTTCAAAAAAAACTACATGAAAACAATTTTTCAGGTCTTATTAACATTCTTTTGTCTGATATGCTTTTTTTACTCAATTTAATTATGAACGACTTATTTTTCTTTTAATTATAAATATTATCACCCAATAAGTGGATCTCCAATGGGAAATCCTTTGTTCCCTTTCTTTACAGAGATTGTAAACTGAGATTTAGAATGCCTTATGTACCTCATTATTAGATTTTAAACCATTAACATACTTCAGATACGTTGATGATAATTTTTGCATCATTCTAAAAACTAAATTGGATAATTTTATCCAAATTATCAGTCGTTACGATCAAAATTAAAATTTGGATAAAAGAAATAACAAAATAACACTATTAATTGTCTTGATGTTCTGATAAAGGTTTTTGTTAAAAAATTATAGCCAATTGGTAACAAATATCTACATATTCAGCAGAGTTCTTAATTATATGTCCAATCATCCCATTGCTCAAAGGATAGCCATTGTTTATAATCTGGTAGATAATCAAAGAACACAGTAAAAATCTAAATAAAGTAACCAATATTCTGTTACTAAATTCATGCACAATCAATTTAATCAACAAACATGTCAAAATTAGATTGAATAAAATCAGGTATTCCGACAATAAATTATCTGTTAAAAAGATTAATAACAGAAAAATGAATGTCATAATCTTATCTTAAATAGCTAACATACAATATAAGTTAATTGACGTGTTTCATGGTGTAGATGGATGTTTTCAAAACAATAAATAATAAAATTACGTTCAAAATATTAAAGACAAAATTAACTTTCTGGAAACACAATCTTATCTACCAAATTAATTGTTGAGATTATAACGTATTCTATATCGGACAAACTAAAAGAGCTTTAAAAATTCGCATTAATTAACATAACATCAAACTAGACATTCAATAGTACACAGTTGCGTCCAAATACATGTTAATAATCACAATTTCGATTGGCAAAAATGTGGAAATTTGAGATAATTACTTCTCGAGAATTGAGTGAAATGTTGTATCTGAGGTGCAACCCTCATGCAATCAACGTTAAAAATGACACGAATAATTTGAACAAAATTATCGATACTCTTTAGTTGTAGTAGTTTAACTCTATAATATTCTTCTCCATTGTTAAAATGTAATTGCCTAAAGCATTCATTGTTACTACAATAATAATCTTTTGGACTGAGGGAGTCAAGGAGTAAATTTGATGAATTGCTAAATTTGTAAGTTTCGAAGCATGTTCTATAAATAAGTTAAACAATTGCAACATACAACCCATATTTAATTTATATTCTGGTTGTAATACACTTGAGGCAGTCTCAAAAATGAGACTAAACGTGATAAATTTATATGCTGACTTATTGACAGTCTTTTTCTTTATTATATTATTTTCTCGCTAAATACATCTATCATAATCTTTACAAGTGTTTCACATAACCAATCATCAAAATTTGTTAGATTACGGGAAGCGTATATTATATTACTTAAGACTGTAGCTAAATCTAAGTTTCTTCCCAAATTTTTAATCAAAACGATATGATTTATTATCAACCGCTCTTAACTACATAAATTATTTCTGCTAACCTCAAAATTTACTTGAAATACAAACATTTTGCATTCTCAAAATATTTCCAAGAATAATTCGTCAAGGTTAATGTTTAGCTAAAGTTAGAAACTATTGTTTAATAGAAACCTACAGTTCGCTTAGTAATGCACAAACGTAAATATAATCACTGGGTAGGTTTAGGAAAATTAAAATTTACTAAAAACTTTCACTGATAGGGTAACGTTTAAGTAATAAAGAATATTTTTCTCCTGTTCTTTATAAATATTTCGTATGTTATTTTCCTAGCATTCAAATACAGATTTGTTCTGCTTTCTTCAATAATATTCTTATCTGACTTACGTATGATAAGAATCTACGGCTGTCGCTGTTTCGCGGTAAGTTTTCGGCTTATGAGGAGGAGCAGAACGCCATGGATAGAACCAATCAGAAACTATCACGTCAAGGCGTGTGAATCTAGAAATGCATTTCGTCTTAATGCGTCTGTCAGTTCAGTTATCACTAATGGATTACTATTCGTCATTTCATATTACCATAAGCCTATTTGGTATCAAGACGACGAAACTGAGGATTTCTCTCTTGACGAATAAAATAGTATCTACTATTTCTCAAACGGAGAGTAACTTCCAAGAAATATTTTCACTGCATGTATGGTTTATAATTTTTAATTTTTAAATAACTTAGACCAAAAATTTCTTATTCCTCTATCTTCAAAGCTGCTCGAACATCAAACATGGAAAACTCTCACTTATTATTTTACTCGTATAAAAATATATAATCTAAATGTTTGATACTGAAAATTTAAAAAATTTGTACCTAAATTTGAACGGGCCTTAAAAACGTTCCATATATCTTAATCTTCTGCAACATTACCCCAATTAATTTTGGATTTAAGTAATTTCGCGTTTACGATTTAACGTTCCAATGTTTAGCGAATTTAAATCTGTACGTAATTTCCTCCAGGAAAATGTGACAGTGAAATCTAACTGAATTATATTTCTCAAAGACTTGTGTCACTTCCAATCAAATCTTTCACGTAGAATATTATAGTTAAATTTTATTTCATATGGAGGTAACGTATGGAGCAGGCGATGAATAAAGTTAAAATGGAATATTGAAAATGATTAATACTGCAAGGAGAATATATTAAAACCCTACGCTTTGCCGATGATATTGTAGTATTGGGGGATTCAGAAGATGACTTGAAAACCATTAGAAATAGTACGAACGGAGTCCGGAAGAAAGAGTTAAGAGGGTAAACCAAGGTAATGGGGTGTAGTATGGAAAACAGTGGAATAACAAAGGGTGTTAGATTGGAAAGGGATATTTTGACGGAAGTTAAGGAATTCTGCTACTTGGGAAGCGTAATAACTAGGGAAGGTAAACGTATAGTAGTCATGAAGAGTAGGATAGCGATAAAAAGGAATTTACTTACAAGTAATATAAGTGTGAACATTAGGAAATCGTTGCTAAAAATGTTCGTATGGAGTGTGGCGTTACATGGGAGCTGACGTGGGCCATAAGGGTTGCAAAAAGGAAAAGAAAAGAAGCCTTTTATGTGTGTTGTTATAGGCAAATGCTGAAAATCAGATGGGTGGATAGAATCACTATCGAGGAAGTTCTAAACAGAATAGGGGAAGATCGAACAATATCGACGATGTTAACCCAGAGATGGGATAGATTAATAGGCCACGTTTGAAGACATTAGGGTCTTCTAAAATAATCAGTAGTGGGAAGTGTGTGGGGTAAGAAAAGAAGAGGAAGGCCAAGGATCGAAGCCGCTAAAATGGATAGGAAGGATGTGGAATTTGGTAGTTATGAGGAAATGAGAAGGCTTGCTCAAGATAGGTAATCATTGAGGTTTGCATCAGGCCAGTCGTAGGACTGAATAACACATCAACTGAGATACAAGTTAACAAAATTTCTATATACTATAATGAATATAGGGGGTACATTTAATTATTTAAATGGGATATTTATTAATTAACAATGAACTTTATAACAAAAAGAAAGAAATTTACTTTAAGAAAGAACATCTTTTCATAAAGAGTTACAATTTTAATGTTTCGATATTTATGCTGGCATTTCTTTCGTTAGTAAAAACTTCAAATATAATTACAAAAAAAATTACACTAAATTCTTCACACTAACAATTTTAATTCCAACCTCAGTGTCGCATTTACGGCATTTTCATAGAGCATAATGTTAAACACAATCTACTAGGACCTGGAAGAAATCAGAAAATTAGCAGTCACAGGGGTAATTACCGTGTAGGCATAAGGCAGGTTCCAGCTCCTTCCTCCTAATTTCTTCCCTTCTCAGGAACTCTTATTCTTCCTGTTTCAGGAAGAATTTCCACAATTTGAACCACAGTCATGAGTGAGAAGATTAGCGTAGGCTAGCTCCAAGCGGAATTTCTAACCAATTTCAAAACTGTCCAGATTCTCCTCTCGTCGCTCTCGCACCATCTCTCAAAATCTCCACTAAAACATCACCAAAGTGGGAGGGATGGATATCCACCAATAACATTTATGGTGGGAAGTGGGGAAATACACCACCCGATGCCGCCAATTTATCACCAAAAAATTAAGAAATTCCCAAACCGCGACGCGGAGTCTGAGTTTTATTGCCCCTGGATCAACTGCGGTCTCCTTTCTTTTCATTTAATTCCGGCAAAAAGGCCGAGCAGATGCGTTTGCCCGTTACAATAACCTATGTGCTCAATTTTTTCTGATATCTATTGACGTCCATAGCTGTGTTTAAGGAATAATGTGAGCGTGTAGAAAGATTAGGAAGTAACAGGAACAGAAAGGTTGTAAAATATAAATTTACAATTAAAATAAATTTTAGACCTTTTTATACAAAAATTTATTTATAAAACACATTTAATGGATACATTTTTACGACTAACACAATAATCTCATAGTGGTATTGTCCAAGAAAGGCTTACAAATTTCATAATCTATACCTCCTGGGTGGAGAATCAATTTTGCCTTCCTTTCACAGTTGACAGGAATAAGGCACTTGTAGAAGTGTCTGTTCGTTTCCAAGGTCACGTTTCTGAATGAGTGATTAAGGCCATGAGGACAATGCGAGACGTAGACCAAGACATGTGGAGTCGTGTCTGTCAAACACACAAGTTTGTATCTTATAGAGTTGCTCGATCCAACCTCCGCTAGACGTTTTGCAGTGCAGGGATGTTTCGGGCTGTGGGTGGGGTGGCCGCTGATCAGCGAAAGACTTGCGATGATCATCAACTGTGCGAACATTGCAGATACTCTTGGTCTTCTTGTCCAAACCATGGCTGCCATCTACCATGTTTTGCTTCGTATTTATACCACACAATCGCGGGGAATGATTTTAATCTCGCGTCGATCCCCTCCACAAAGATCTAAATCAGATCACGCCTTTAAGTATGGATTCACGAGATAGCAGGAAGGAATGCGGCGTGATACACTTTATTAATTACTCATCCGTTTGCGTTCAACATGAGTGGTGACAGAAGCGGAAAAATTAAATGAGCGTTATATCAACCGAAATCTTAACGCGATCGGTCAAGTTTGTAAATGATTAGGGGGATTATTAATTATTTAATGAATTTAAGTTTAGTATTTAATATATACATTTATATTGGAAAAAAATTAAATGGGGTCCTGCGACAAGATTTCAGGTACAAAATAAATAATTAAAGGGGACGATTTTTAAGTTCTCAGGGTTAAGTTATTATTTGGGTAACCACGTGCAGCTGTTTCCGTTCACCAGACGAACCTGTTTGGTTTTCCTGTGCATCTCGGTGTAGATTAACATGCGACTGGACTTCCTTCTTCTCTCGTTGTCCGGGTTGAGCCTGAAGAAAACTCAAGCCTTCCCTCCTTCTTCCCTCTTTGTTTTACTCGTCGATAATAATATTAATCCTGCGCCGCATTGCCTTCTAGTTGAACCTGCTACTCAAATGTGTATAACTCTGGTTTAACTTCCTTTTTCTGAACGTCCTGCATAATACACCTCTGCCTCCTTGACTGTCAATCTAATACACCATACTCTTCCGCTGCTTACTCGATTTCAATGTCTCACGCTATATTTCTCCGCTAACTTCTCGGCTTGTCCGACGGTTAATCAAAGTTATACTTTCCTTATTCCCGGGTTTAAACTTCGCAGGTGAAATCCGTATATGCCCCCTCCCAAGGGATGACTCCTCTAACGTGACGTTTTCTTGTCAATCATCGTGAGCTCTCCGACAAGCGCGGGAGATTTTTAATGACACAGGTAACAGCGTCCCTAGGAATTTCGGAAACGCTCTTTTAGCGAAAAACAAGCTTACTGTATAAGCCCACAGACAACCACCAGCGACTGAAATTTTTATATACTATAAACTTCCATAAATTGGAATTAAAATTCAGCAGGGTTCCACTGCTCTACAAGTTCCTGCTCTTAAACAGCACTTATGAATTATAATTGACTTAAATTATAGTAGTTAATAATAGTTCTAGAAACATTAAGGCCATTGGCGTTGGTTTGAAAATTTTCGCCTTCACTTTATCCTTCCCTTTAGCCTCTTCCTTCATCAGTATTTTCCTTTTACATCCTGAAACTGTACGTGTACCAGAACGATGCCAATGATTTCAATTTCTCCTTTAGACGTGTCCGATTCTACTTGCCGTGATTTAAAAACCAGTAGCTAAAATTGAAATTTATTATACCCATGTTGAAACATTGAATTATTATTAATGAAAATAAATGCCATAATCGTCTCACTCAAATATTAAGGCCCTCAATATTTATGGGAATACTCGTTTGTCAACAATAAAGTGTTGATACATTATAACAACTTATTTTAATATTAGAATATATTTATTTCTGAGTTTAAAATTTACAATAAATAAAAAGACTGCCAATAATTCAGCATATAAATTTATTGCTATTTATTCAAAAGCGACGTAACGTCTCTATTTTGAGACTTTCTCAAGCGTACTACAAACATAATATTACAATAAATTAAATGTGTCCTACAATTTTTAATTTATATATTAAACAACATGGTTTAAAACTTAAAAATTTAGCAATACATCACATTTACTCATTGACACCCTCATCCGAAAAGATTATTGAATTTACATGTGAAGAATTTGGTGTCGCGTATTGACCAACTTCAGCGATATACTTTTAATTTAAATTAGTGAAAAAGTAATGACAAAAATTTGAGGCATCTCAGAAAAATTGTCTTTACAAAGGAAAAAATATGTACTCCTATTTTGAAATTAGTATTCCGTTATTCGTAAACGAGTCTAATTTAGAAAAAGATGTTTGCTGTTCTAATCGCCGTTGACGTATTCTCACTATTGACCGGGTAAGTAGTGACGTAAGACCATTTCTGATTCAGTTCTTTCACGCCTTGTCCAACTAACTGCATTTTGTTTTATGCAATTTCAAAAAATTTGCCAAATTTTCTAATTATTGACTTAAGTGTTGTAGAATATTTTTGATCTTTCATCAATGCAGGGTAATAGTATCAAGTGAGATAAGAATGTAATTACGATTTTCGTGTTAGGGAAACAATTCGATTGCGGTGACAATTATTTCATAAACTGCTGTTTTTTTTAACCGTGGTGTTTCCAGCCTTCTTAGATGTAAACAAGGTTCGTAAAAATCAGTAATTATGTTTAAATACGCGTTAATTGATTAATAAGAATAAATTAACATGATTCCGTTTAATTAAAATATCCTTTCTTTCCCCTATTGCAACGGTCGCTAACGAAAACTCTACGTAGATTATTACAAAAAAAATTGCTTTTTAAAATCAAGTTGATTGCAGCTTTGAATAAAAAATTGGTTAAAACATTATAACTGTTTGTTTTTAACGAATGCTAAAACGTAGAAAAGGAAATTTAAATGTTAATAACATTAAAACTGATATTAAGTTCTGAGATTTGGAAAATGTAGCTTTTAATTTTTTTTAAATAATTGGTGGTTAGTTTTGAATTTGGTCGGAGCTTTTGGAAAATTTCCCTACTAATAACATGCACACTATTATGGGCAATTGTAAGTATTTAACGTTCCTATTACAATTAACGAGGTCATAATTCTGTACATATTTTTAATAATTATTTTCCGCAAATTTTTAAATACCCACGTACCGAATTCATCTGTTCCTTCCTGTTTCGTACCTTCTATCCGGATAGACATTTATTTTTTATTTACCTGAATGGAATCTTCCAATGTCGTAGTTGGATGATTAGCGTAATTGGGGCAAGAACTATTCATAAACCACAAGGTATGCGTCGTTTGGATATGTAAATACGTTCCTTCTTAATCTATCAATAGACTTATCACTAAACGATTATGAAATCATATTTCAACGTACCATTGCACAGTTTGGCTACCATCATGAAACACAATCCTTTTAAAATTTTGATCAAGCCATGGGTAGTAATGATTTATGAATAAATAAGAAATTTTGATTCTTAACGTTTATATTTTACTTGTAAATAGGGCACTAAATGGTGCGATAGTAATATATTCTCATCCGTTATAAAATTTGAATTTTTCATTCCAACGTGCAGCAAATACTAATGTTTGTTCTTCTTTGCGATTTCTGTGAAAATTTATTGCTTTGTAGTGTTCAGTCCACAGAATGTTTCTGTCTAATGTTTGGAACATTTGTATTCATCCTTCCCACCTTGAAGCAAGAAAGGCTTTACCACGAAGATTCAAAAATAGGAGAATAATATGGCCGTTCTAATCCTGTCAAACGAGATGATTTAATTGCTGTTGAGTATGAAAGAATGCTTGAACTAAACTAATATTTTAAATAGTTGTACTATTTATTTAGTTAATATATATATTCATTCTGTTATAAGTCACAGGGCAGATTTTTGAGGTACATTTTATAACACCCAGGGAATAGCAGGCCCAATTTTATTTTCTGAAAATGTATTTTTGTATCTACACGCATTATTTAAGCCAGACACAAGAGATGGTTCGCGAACCTTATCCTTACAAATATAATTGGCTGTTACTGTGTATTTCTTGTAGGTGCTTATTTATGGTGCCAGTAGATTTTTGACTCGATTAATATACATAATCATCGCATTAGTTATGACGTCATCAGGTAGTGTTGCGTAAGAAGATATTTCACTGTGGCTTAACCATTAAAAAAAACTTTTTCCTTAAATTGGGAAAAAATAATTTATTGCAAAGCTCCTAAACGAATATGTTTTAAGTACAATTATTGCTATTTTGTATTCCTTGGTGGGAGGGGACAGTTAATTCACAATATAGACCACTCTCCGTTTCAGAATATGTTTGGGCTTCGGTGGAATTTTTATCATTTAAAAGACCCCTTTCTTATATAACGCATCGAAATGCAAATTAACATCATAAGATTTCTGAAGATATTGAGGGTAGATTTCAGATTGTGAACACAAAATAGTGGCAATGGCACGTCCCGAATGGGTGGTGGTTGATCATGAAACCGCCATTTCAATATATTAAGTCTATCAACGTCAGATAAGAAAAACCTGGAGTTTTAAGCAACTTTTCTACATTTTAAAACCCCTAAGCTATATACTACCAGTTTGTATTGCTTATAATACAAACCACCTGGTCCTATGTCTCGAACATATGGGGAACAGCCGCCAAAATCCATTCAGCCAAAATTCAAGGTAAACAAAACATAATCCTACGCATCATTACAAACCCTTCCTGGTACCTTCATCCACCATAATATCAAACTTCCCAAAGTAAACTTCGTAATCTCAAAATCCATGAGCTCCCTAATTAAAAGCGCCCTCAACCACCCAAACCCCACGATCCAGCTATTCCACGACAATCCTCCTCCATCTCCAAGTTTCCGTCGGCTAAAACGAAAACTCCAAATTGGCCTCATCCTTTCGCCTGATCATTCAGGCACCACCTAACCCACGTTAACATCATTCCCGTGGACCACATTCTCATATATCCTCCAATAATAAGTTCACCGCCTGTCTACCCTCACCCACACACGTCGTATGCCTCTCAGGTACACAAACACAAAACCCATCTACTAAAGTACGCTAATTAAATGGATTTACCTACCTTCACGTTATCATGTAAATTATATACTTAATTTTATTTTCATATTCTTTCAATATTGCATATACTGAATCATTATTGTCCAAACTAATATCTGTACGATAAATGTTTTTTATATGAATAAAAAATAATTATGAATATAGTGACAATACATAATAAATCAACAGTTCTTAAAATGATAATCATTTCTTTTTTATTATTTTCTACAAGTTATACAAAGCACAATTTATAATAAGACAGTTGACATTTATAATCTCATAATGGTTTTGTGAGTTCAAATCAGATCTATATCAAGAATGGTTCACAAATTTCATCATTTACTCTTTCTGAGCGGGTTTCTGAATATTTCAATGAACATTTCACTGGAATGTGGCAATCGTAAATCACCCCGTCTCGTTCGATGGTAACCTTTTCAAATGAACGAATATGGTCCCGTGGACAATCCGAGACTAACACTAAGACTGATGGAATCATGTCACGGTGGTAGATGACTTTATACGTTGGAGACCTCTTCGAACGGAGACGATCCAGATGATTTTCGAAGCAGTGATGTCCAGGGCGGGCGGTGGTGAAGCCAGTCGTCAACAAAACAGTCGAGATGATGAACATCCATACATTCATCGCGGATTCACTTGTTAATGTTATGGTTCAGCAATGATAGGTTTCCTTGTGTCAAACAAACGGACGAACGTTCGTATTTATATCCCATTATCGAGGGGAATGAATTTTATCTCATCAATCCCCTCCACAAAGATTTAAATCAGATCACGCATTCAAGGACGGATACACGCGATAGGAGGAAGGAATGCAGTTTGGTACACATCATTAATTACTCATCTGATGGCACTCATCATGAGTGGTGACAAAAAGGAAAACGTCTTGCTGTTAACTAGTTAACGTGCCAATGCGGCTGATAAAGATATTTCTAATTTAACAATATTATTACTATGTTTCTTGGAATCTCGTAGGTCATTGAACTGGATTGTAAATTTCCTTGTCTACGTTGCTCCTTTTTCCCTCTTCAAGTCATTTTCTTCGACGATGGTGAACTGTAACGCTATCCTCCTCCCTCAGATCCGTTCACGTCGAATACCGGCCCGGGCGCCACTGCATACGCAGAAATAGTATACATCTATTTATAATAAAAGAAAACGGAAATCGCGAACTGCGCGATCCAGAGGGAGATGGCCAGCGTCGAGCCAAGACCCATGAATTTTGAGCCAAGCATGAGACTTAAAGGGGTCTTGGCTTTAATTATTACGGGAGGGGAAATTTGTTTAATAATTATAAATAAGGTTAAAATTTTAAATAATTTAATTAACAGATGAATTACGGGCAAAGCTCAGTCGCAAGGCTCCACAATTATTGTATGTCGCTCATATTGATACACTATAATGCCCAACTTAACCACAAATTAACTATACAGGTTTCAATATTTTCAAAATTTTAAAATGTTCAAAGGCGCGTCCGAAATGAGCGAATTGGAATTGACGGTCACTGTAGCCACAACCACACGAAGTAAGATAAAAGGGAAGGGGAGGGCGTACTCTATGAAGATCTCGTGGCAACGGTGACGGTTCGGCTGGTACAATCACTCCGCTGGTGATCCCCGCGCGGACACGCGCTCCAAATCGCAACAGCTTCGCGATCTCATTGGCCGTCACCCAACTCCACTCCAACACTTCCTCACAAAAACGACACTGTTCTCCCTCTTTCACTCACGGCTCATTACAACTCCTCCTACATCAAAATTTGTACTATCTCTCCCCCAATCTGTACTAATTTATTTTCAATAACGAACTGCCCTCTCTCACCGCTCACGGCAATCTCCTCATCCCGCCGCTAGCAAACGTATCCTTCCGCTGCCCCAATCTGTACTAAATTTTTCACAACACTTCCTCAGGGGGTTTCAAATGAAATTATATTGTCCGCTCTGACTGTTGCTTTAGAGGCCATGGACCGCTCCCAGTTCAATGATCCTCCAAGAGATCAAACAATTTTACCTGCTTTTGGGAACCGCCGACACACAATTCCAACAAGGATCACCGTCGTTAACCGCTGCCTGCTACAATACCGACCGCGCACACATTTAAGTGACGGAAGTTTACAAAACGCCAGTAGGGCGAAATCACTTACTACGGTACATAAATGTTAATGAAAACATTTTCTTCTTAAGATGTGTTTCATCCTGTTAGAAAAATATTCAACTTTTAGTAAGAAAGATTAGCTTAGAGTAACGGTATTTAACTTTCATTTTGAAACTGACAGCCTCTAATCATATATAACCACTGCATTGTTTGTCTTTTGCTTGCGTCTGAGATAATTCTGACCCACACCACGGATTTTTCTCGTACAAATTGGTTACTAATTTGCGTTATTCAATAAAAAAGAAAGAAATGCTTTCCGACGAAGCTTGTCCATATAGGTGATGAAACTGGATTAAATTATGAAGATGTATTTTATACCCCTAAATATAATTTCTTCAAGGAATTGATTAAAAATGTTTTGTTTAAAGACTGATGATTAATTTATAACAATTTTCCCCCTATTTTTATCAGTCACTTCAATAAACCAAAATTATATTTTAATTCCTAACTTTATTAGGAAGAAGCCTTCGGCATTTGGCCTCATCTTCTAGAAAATCAAAACTAAAATATACTTTTGATTTATTGAAGTGACTGATAAAAATAAGGGAAAAATTATTAATATAAACCCCTTAAAATTTAATAAATTTTCACTGTTTATGTTGACTTTAATGAATCTTCTGTAATAACTTTTAAATGAATTTCAAGTTCTCTATATTTATCAGCAAATATTTATTTCCCTATGAGGTTAAACATATTTTTTTCATTTTAAAATATAATAATATATATATATATATATAATTAATAAGGAAAGGAAAGAGAGATAGAAAGTAGGTGACTTACCTGAGGTTCATAGATGGACACCTTGGGAGGTTTGGCGTTTTTGAATTTTCGGAGCCACCGCCGCCTTCATCTATGAACCTCAGGTAAGTCATCTACTTTCTATCTCTCTTTCCTTTCGTTAATAATTGTTTAAATTAACATGACAATGTCATTTCCTGACTCATTTATATATATATATATATGTATATATATGTATATATATAATATCTAGGTTTTACGCTATCAAAAATCTTTCCTCGAACAGGACATTTCAGTTCTATTGTTTATATTAACAAATTATGGATAATGACTTATAATATTCGACTACTGTAACCAAAATATAAGACGTTGGGCGTTTCTTCTAAAGTTTTCGTTTGCATGTTAATAACATTACCGTAATTCTAGCTTTACTAGGAGTAGACAAAAAAAATTAGGTGAGTCAACGGTTGGCAAAAGCGATAAGGAAAATTTTCGTGTACTTCAAAAATACTTTTATGGGGCTGACGCGTGAAAGAATCTTGTGAAACGGACACGCGACGCGTTTGCAGTTCTTATCGCTGTTGACGTGGCAGCTTCTGATTGCTGCTTCCCTATTCGGTTTTCGGACAGTGACGCAGGAATAGACTCTGATTGGTCAGTCCCGTACTTCTTTCCAAGTCATCGTACCGTAAAAATAGAATACTTCTATACGTCTGAAATTTTAATTTCCACAATCTATCTTGACAATTGTTGATACATACCAACTATTTAGGCTGTAATTACTGAATTTATAATTTATAAACTATATCGAAGCAACATTGGTTGAGGGAAACTAGTCATTTGTATGGAGTCAATGTATGTTAAACTGGGTGTGTAATTAAATATTTAAGGGGGAAATACGTTTGTGTTCAGACAGTTCAACAAATAATTAATTTTAATGCATGGTTTAATGTTAAAAGCACATTCATTATGGCGATCTTTCATGCCATGCTTTCGTTTAGTTTTAGACTTTAAATTACGTATTTAAGCAATGGCTAACAATTATTATTAGTAGTTTATCAAGACATCCACAAAATATAGTTAATATCATCAACAGTAAGGTTTATAGAATATTGTTTCAGGATTTAAAATAAGGACTTGTGTGAGTCTCAGAAGCATCTTTTTGTTATTTATCGCACCGTGGACTTTTGGATAGGACGAAACAACGTCACATGGTGAGGCCTACGTTCAAGGTGTCAAAGCAATACCGTGAATGATCGTTTCCAAAAATTTCTCTGAGCACTACTTCATTTTTTGCTTCATTAAGGAGCGTTTCTTCGTTCCACCTTTACGTAATGATTTTCCAGAGTTTAGACAAAGGAGAAGCAGGTACATCGTCCATTATTCCAGACTTGTTAAGTGTGGGAAAAATGGGTTTTATAATTGATATGTGCCGTAGAGTTAACGGTGAACAAATCGAAGAGTGACTTAGTTTCCTTCAATTTGATGGGTAATTATTAAACTATGTTACTATTTTCCGTGGTCAAATTGCCCTTGAAAAGGATTTCACGAATCCCCTGAGGGAACGTGTTTAAAAAGAAATATTTTCTGAAGATCAAAATGAGTATAAAATGTGTACGTTGGTTTCCGTTGATATCTGAGTTCAGTTCTAATTTACGAAGTGAGGTTACATACTTTTAAAACACTATTATTCGAGTTTCACTGCGGCAATGAAGCTCCATTAGCCCTAAAAAGAAAAAACTCGTAATCTATTTCTGCCTTTGTGTGTCTTGTTTTCAATTTGGCCTGACGTGGACGCCCGGAGCACATTCCCTGCGTTGAATCAGATTTGCGGATGATAAATGTCAGTAGGTGTTGAACTGTTATCTCTGACGTACGCTGTTACACCTGTTATCTGGTGGAAATCCATGTCGAGATGGGCATCCTCAGTTTTCACAGACTGGATTGCAACACGTCACGCCTCGGCTCCAGGGATTCCTGTGTTACTCTTTAACCAGTGAGTCAACTGCCAAATGGTGTTACCAAACTCATGTAGTTGTGACTCAACGTCAATTAACTGCTAAATACTTTTTTCCTCATCCCAGCGCTGTCCTTATTTCATTCTCACGTTTAAGAATCAACGAACTTCTTTGTAACACTTGTAACACATGCAGATAACGATGGAAGTTATATGACAATGCCGGGGAAAAAAGTCCTTCAACACATGTCCTTCAACACGTTGATAAATTCTTTAAGAAGCAATTAGCCCCCGGTTAGTCGCTGTATGCCCAGGAGACCTACGATATTTCATTTTTTTTATAATATCTGTACCCTGGCCATATGAAATTTTCTGACATCTCAGAAGAATGTGTTTACATTTCTCTGCCAAGGCCAAAAGTAACCAGAAATTATTGTAAAATGACTAGACTCGGGAAGTAACGTATCTTTGGTCCAGGGGACCTTCTGCGACCTCGTCCTATCCGCACTAGAACGGACTCATAATATAGTTGCTTATCTTGAAAATCTTTGTCGATTATTCAGTTTTAATGCCAAATAAATCTCTTTTGATACTTAATTTTGTATTTTCACATATTGATATCATATTTTTATAAGAACCTTCCGTTTTTTTCTTTGTATACAATTGTGGAAAGTAGTAAAAATATATTCAACTTGAATAATCCTCAAAATGTACATAAAATTCGTCGTGGATGTTGAAGATGAATTACATGCGAGGTGACCATGGTACATTTTTATCATTTATTGAACGTGGCTGAATTAAATTCTAGAATTATACATATTGAAAATGTCTCGGAGTATTCTACAAGAAGAAACCGAATGACAAATTTAGCTATGATAATGGCAATTCCTCAACTTCAAAGGAGGACATTAAACAATAGTTACTTAAAAATTCTTTTCGAAAAGTATAAACCGTACCCACCAACATACGAAGAATAAAAAAGCTTGCCAATTCAAAGAAAGTGAAAGAAAGTACTGCGGCCCACGGTTGAAGGAAAGTAAAAAAAGCGTAAAGCAGAATATTGTTGTAAAAAGTGTGAAAGTTTGATGTATTTTCGTATAATCACAAGAATATTTAAGCAAGAATGTCTTAATATAATTTATAAACATTTATCAGATGTAATACAAATTAGAATACTTTAAAACGCCAGTAAAAATACATTATATTGTACGTTCAAATAACTGTTTCAAGTACACTGGAACTGATTATGGATCTGACGTCTGGTGTTTGGTTTACATAATTATAGTTCCTTATTTAATAATTAAAAAAGATATAGTAATTTTAGATAATTAGAATATTCTTAAATATTTGGAAGGAAATGACAATATTTTACTAAACCAGACTTAAAGAACGCTACTAAAGAGAATTTGACGCTTTGCGATGAAACTTGGATTAATTTTGAACCACAGTACTGCACAAGGAGGATTTGAAGCGATTTGTGGGAAAAATTGTCAATCTACAAGTCGGAGTTCTTTGCAATCCATATAGAAATACTAAGTGATCTTTGGGACAATTGTATTAATATTGCTAGGAATTACGTTCCTAAGTCGTAAAAGCCTCATTCCTTCAAAATAATCAGTTTTTATAGTAGACCTAGTACCTAGTTTTAATATTGTCTGTGGCATAATTTATAGTTTAACAGAAAGATAATCCCAATTACAACCCAATGTTTTGTTTAGTGTTAATAATATATAATAAATTCTTAATTTTATCAAATGATAAGGCAAAATACTCGTAATTTCAAAAAATTATATTTCTATTACAGAATACTTTATTTCAGCGCCTCTTTTAATCTCAATAATTAAAATTTGAACTCCAATAAATAGACTTTTCACTATTCACAAGAAAATTATTAATCAAGACTAACTTAAATAAACAGTTACGATATTCTTCTCAGTCAAACCAAAGTCTGAAGAGAGGCCGATTAAGGACTGAAACGTAGACGATGATAAGCAAAAAATATTCATTTTTTAAGAATAATGAGGTTGTTAAATATTTAATTATATTTTATATTTGAGTATTAAGACTGAATACCTAATGAGAAAACCATTGAACTTCATTTACTTTTAAAAGACTTAATGATTTTATTGCCTGTTGATCGTAAGATTTTAATTACACAATTATTTTGTTAGTAGAACGTAATGTTCACTTGTGTCTCGGAGTCGATATTCTTTTATGAAATCGTAATTTTTTAAAGTTTTCTTTCCGTTTGTTATGATTTATGACCTTAAACAGATTTGTGTGCTTAGTGTGGAAATTAACAACGTTTGGATACGTATTCGAAACTTATACAGGTTTTCTTTCAAATTATTGTAAAATATTAGCACCAAATCACGTAAAATTTAATGAGTTTATTGAAGTTTGAAAGCCATACACTTAAATGGAAATTCAATTTTTCTGTAGCTTCCCGTATTTTATGCTAGTTCAGGGCCCAGCGTTGACAGGGTGTTTGTTTATATTACGTCGGAAAAATAATTAATTAGATATAGCAGTCTCGTCGTAAACAGGTGTTACCTTAATAGAGTTACAAATGGTATCCTCGCATCTCTCTCTGGGTATTTTTTTTATCAAAGTTCTCATATGCCGAGACACCTTCACCTATTTTAGGAGGTATATGTACTGGGGTCAAAGACCTTGGGCATATGGCAAGAGTTGTCCGCTAATCCCATTGGATCAGTCGGCCAACTGCCTCCTGAAACTGGTGGAGACACGGAGAAGGGAATGCTGCGACCCCACAGCAGACTCGTCTCCCGTCATTCGGAAGGGCGTGAGAATAGTACCCAATGCCCGACCTACCTGATGCAGGTTTTCTAGGGTTTTCCCTGCATCTCTTTAGGTGAAACACCGGGTAGGATCCTTAAACCATAGTCCGGGGGCCCTAGTTAACCCTTGGCTACCTTGCTCTACCTTCCGCATCCCCCCTTTTCAATTCTCTTCCTATGCTATTAAAGGGGAGTTGCCTGTTTCAGGATCACCCTCATGTAGCCTCTTAACCAAAAAAAGGGTCCGTCAGGGATTGAACCCGTGTACCTTGCGCATTATAAGTGTCCTTGGGTATTATTATCCTAAAAACCTGAAATCTCTTCCAATCATAATGTTTTACCGCACTACAGTGGCTTGAGAACTCGGGGTAATGACACCATTACCACCATCTACTTTATCTTATCAGCAGAATCGTGTCAATTACAGTGGATTCCCGACGATAAGAACTGAAACTAATTCAATGGCGTGCAGACGTAAAACCTTGTGGAATTATATATTTCTTGGAATTAATTAAAGTTTCTGAGGTAACTTATCATTGGAAAAAGTTCCACGTAGCAGCGACAAGGAAATTTAGTCATAAAAAATTATATCAAGATGAGTACATACGTTTAAGAAACTTACTTTTATAAATAAAATATCTAATGAAACTATAATTTAGAAGCGTAGAAATGTGCTTTTATACGTATCATAATCGAAACTTGACTTCTATCTGACAAAGTTGGACTTTTCTAATCATAATTCGAAGGTCTAAAAATGTGGTCACTGTCATTAGGCATAAAAATAAAATGGATCAGGAGTGCAAAAACATGGAGAACGAAGAAGTAGAACAGATTCCAATTAATGAAGAGTGGAAAACAATTGGAGAAATAATAACTACCACATCAGGTAGGTCCTTGGCATATTTCACAAGCCTGCTATTAAGGATTGGTTTGACGATGCTTCTAAAAACGTAACATGAAAAAAAGCGTATAAAAACATGCTCCAAAAATGGAATCCAATGAATGCCACAGAACTGTACAAAAATAAAAGGCGGGAAGGAAAACATGCATAGAAAAAAGAAAAGACACTTTGCAAATGGGAGGTTAAATGAAATTGAACAATTTAGAAATGAAAATGAAGATAGAAAAATTTACAAGTCAATGATGAAACAATGTATTGGAGAACAACGGAACACCAGGAAGTGATGGAAAACAAGCCGATTTTTTTTAAAAAAAACTGCAACTAATAATATAGGACAGCGCGTACACAAGCAATTCAAAAAAATATGGCAAGAAGAGGTTACACGCACTGAATGGAATACGTCCACTTCATAAAAAGGGGGATCAGCTAGACTTGTAATAACAGAGGAACACAAAATACTAAAATTCAAAATAATCGACTCCTTCTGCTGAGACGGTCATAGGTAATTACCAAGCAGGCTTTCATAGAGGAAACTTGACCATTGATCAGTTTTTTCCTTGAGGAAAATTTTTGGAAAAAAATGATAGAGAAGAAAATCGAAGCGCACCATCTATTTGTAGATTTTAGTGCAGCCTTACAAGCTTTACAAAGTTATGGAAGAATTTAATTTCCGACCAAAACTTATAAAATTAGTGGAAGCTACTGTGATGAATAGTCAATGCCGTATATAAATAAAAAACAATATATTTTAAGTGAAATGTATTGATTATAATTTAATTTATATTGGGAAAACTAGTATGAATGTAAGTAAATGATTTGGTTACCACAAAATAATCTGAAAGGACATCTAAAAACAACAGCAAATTGGGAAGAAATAAAAAACTAATACAAAGTAACACGTAGTTTTAATAGAATTTAAAAAGAACTCATCAGTTATAAATTTAGACAGATTTATATATAGAGGAGTGAAGTTAGCTCAGTGGATAGATTTTTTGCTGATTTCTGAACGAAATTTTAATGAAGATTATTTTATTTAACTACTTCGTAATACCTTCAATAGAGGCAAATAGATTACCACTGCTAACTTTCCATAAATACGCTGTAAAACTGACCACGTGAATATCGCTGCACGTTATATATGCTGCCATGTGTGCACGAATTTTAATGACCAATAGAGTGGTCAAAACATTGATTGTCCAAAGTAGATCGTTTCTCGGAAAAGACCCACTTAAATTTTATAAAGCTACAGATTATTTAATATCTCATGACAAAATCAGCTATACACCTGATGTGTCTGACGTCAATGAACGTTGATTTAGTCGTCGTCGTCGTTTTCCTTCGTCGTTATCTCTTCAGTTTAAATCGTTTAAAACAAAAAATAATAACAATGACAATGCCATTCAGATTATTATAGCTATAAATTCTTTATGATTATAGGATTCTGTCTCGAAACTTTTGCCACTTAACATTAAAGTATCTCTTATCCATGAACCGACAGATAATACTGAACGATTGATATACTGTATACATATTATTTTATATATTGTCATTATCTGATTATAAATTCGTACCCATTTAAACCAAAATAGAATTTTTATTTATTTATTATTACCATAATCAGTAGCTCTACAGCCCAGAACGGGCCTCGTCTTCCTTCAGGATTTTCATCCATTAATCATTTGCTGGATTCCACCAGTCTCGTGATGTCATTCATAACACAGTCCATCCAACGAATTCTTCAGCGTCCCACTCTTCTTTTCCAATCTACTTTGTACTCCAGTATTCATTTTGGTACCTCAATCTCCTTTATTCTCTTAACATGGCTCAGCCATCTCAACTGGAAACCTTTATTACTTCTATAATATTTGGTTTGTTTTAAAATTCATACAGCTCATTATTGTATCCTGGTCCCCAAATCTCTCCTACTTTTACAGGTCCATACGTTTCCCGAATAACTTTTCTTTTCAGCTTATCAGTTTTTGTAAGAGACCAAGTCTCAGATGCAGTTAAAGTTTTATACAATACACATTTGGTTTTACGGGAGAATAATCTTGATTTAAATTGTCTTTGCAGACCATAATAACTTCTTTTGGCTATTTGTATCCTTCTACTGATTTCCTCAGGTACATTACTGTTGTTGTTTATCAGCAAAGCAAGATATAAAAAGCTCTGGGCTCTCAAATTTAAAGTCATCAATTATATAATGCGTTTCTCGTGTATCCTTTTTGATAACTGCCACATACTTAGTTTTTCCTTCATTGATTTTAAGACCCATTCCATCAGCACCACATTTTAAGGCAGCAAGGCTTTTCCGTATGCCCAATTCCAATCTTGCTATTTTTTCAATATCATCAGCAAATTCTAATAAGTGAACCGATTTATAAAATATTATTCTTCTTGTTTGTATCCCCCAAATAACTTTTTCAAGACTATATTGAATAATAAACATGCTAGGGAATGACCTTGCCTCAGTCCATTCACAGTATTTAGAGGTTCCCCTAGGTCGTCTGTAACTCTGCCTTATCTTCGGTGCCTCAGTAATGCTACGCTTCCGCAGGACAACGCGTGATCGAATGTTGTCCGTACTGTCGTGACCTTCCTTTCTGCTGAACATGTACAACTGTTACCCGCCAACGTCGTCATCCTGATGCCTAATCAATCGAAATAAATCTGGTCAATTGCTGTCGTCCCTCACTCGCCATTCACTACGATCGACGACCCACGGCATATTGTTGAAGCTTCTTGGGCTGTTCTCGTATATGCCACTCTGTTCTCCTTGGTGTGCTTCTATCAATCTCGGACGACGTTTATCAAAAAAAATAACAATTTCAACGAGTTACTTTAATTTTCATTTATACTCACAAATAATATATATAATGAAAATTGAAAAATTGGCAATATTATAAAAACTAAATTCTTTCACGCTTCTATTGATTGTATTCTGAACTATTTTAATAAAAACTTCATTAAAATTTCGTTAAAAAATCTGCATATAATCTATCAACTGAACTAACTTCACTTCTCTATACACCAATCGGTCTAAATTTATAACTAAAAATTTGTTATTTTTAATTATATTAAAACTACGTGTTTCTTTGAGTCAGTTTTTTTTATTTCTTCCCAACTTGCAGTTGTAATTAGATGTCCTTTCAGATTATTTTGTGGTAATCCAATTTTCTCAACGGGTAGGATACTTAAATCACAGCCTGGGGGCCCAAGTCAACCCTTGACTACCTTGCTCATCCCCCCTTTTCATTTCCCTTCCTATGCTACTAAAGGGGAGTTGCCTGTTTCAGGATCACCCTTATGTAGCCTGTTAACTCCAAAAAAATCATTTATTTGCATTCATACTAGTTTCCCCAAAATAAATTAATTTATAATCAATACATATCACTTAAAATATAATATTTTTAATGTGCTTGTCTTTATTTATAGGTTTTTGGACTAATTTTCTTTCTTACAAACCAATAACCAATAAAATTCTACTTAAAACGTGAATATTATATATTTATGAAAAACAGGATTTCAATTGAATCACGGTATTTTTTATTTTTATTAAACATGCCCATAAAAACAATTATAAGATTATATTTCATTATTTCTTCATATGAACGTGTTCCTTTTTTTTCATTAGGAAAAAGTTTCTGTATGTAGTAACGATATATTGCAGGAATGTCGTTAAATGTTTCACATGTAATGAAGTTGGCATGACGAAATATTTTTAAGTTTTAGTGGACTTTTTGGTGTGTGTGTGTGGGGGGGAGAAATAAAGTGTTTAAAAGTACGCATTTATACAGCCTTGAACATTATTTGATTCTTATGACTTTTATTCAACATATCTTTTATATTGGTTTCGCCGTAACGAATTAATTTCACGTAAATAAACTTTTTGTATGTTTTGGACATTTCTGCATTCTGTAGGAAAATACAGTAAATTTTGTTTTATATGGACGAGGTATATTTTACGGAAGGTGGACAAAGTAATTATATTTGTAGTTTCATTTACAACGTAAATTTGTTTCGACAAAATTTCGATCGTCTTTTTGGGAAACTACATATTTGTTTAGTTATTGATAAACAGCAGATTGCATTTATTTATCTTTAACTTTTTTGTCACCACGTTCAAAGAAAATGGCTCAAACAAATAAAAAAAATTGAGTGATATGGATCTATGGATATCTCAAATATTAAGGTAAATTATGTCTAAATATAATTCACCAATTTTCAAAATTCGACTCGTAATTTCATTGTGCAATTTGCCCTGATTAACATTTATTGTTCCTTGTTATATGGTACTTGTTGATTAAATATCTTTGAAGAGAGACTCGAAAAGTTGTTGATGCTACGTTTCGTTTCAGATTAATTTCAAAAGGGTTTAATTTTATCGCGAATTTGGAGAATGTTAACGTTTAACAATCGGCTATGTCTTAATCCTTTCGTACTACGTACATTCGCAGATCTCCCACGGGACGGGGGAAAATTGTGGCACATTCATTTGCTATTAAAGCGTAATCTCTCTCCCTTCTTTCTCTCTATCTCCCCCAAAAAAAATCACACAGCTTCATCAAATGGAACTGTTTTGTATCCGCATTTCTACAAAGGCCTGCCAGCCTGGCGTTCCTCTTCTTTTTTTTTCCTCGCAATGGAGCGCGGGAGGCGTAATCTGCACAGCAGCGGTGCCATAACGACACCCATCCAATCGTTCATTTAGTCGTCGGTGTAGCCATTTCCCAGCAGAACCGCAGCGCTTCACACATTCATAAGCAGAACCACTCGTCCAGTTTTATTGGCGAGCTAACAAGCACTCATATCGGATATCCCCTGACCGGTATCAATTTCATTACCTGCGCGTTACACGACGTAAATCACTTTACTTGATTACAAGCCAAATATTCATTCGGCTGTTTGTTTTTAAACTGAAATTTGCATCGTCCTACATAAAAGCATCTCCCTGGATCATTAAAGTTATCAGATACGTTCCAGTTCCTACTACAACGTTGCCATTATCGCCATTTACTTGTCTAGCTATCGTTTTAGTCATAGTGGATTTTTTGTAAATTACAAAGTCTTTCGACAGCTGCGCTACAATATCAAGATCCATTGCTAATAATACAATCAAACCACCAAGTTAAAGTCACCAGTTTGCTACCTCAATTACTAAACAATTATGAAACACAATCATCCATATCACGGGGCCTTTAGCTCTTCTCCCTCCATCAAGGCACATAGATGAGAGCAAAAATTGCTCTAATATCAGAAACACCCTTAATAAAGAATAATAGTATGAAGATCTTCCTAGAAGCTATTATTAAGTTAAACCCCAAATATTTGCTGGACCAGATAAAATTCCTACGTTCGTAATAAAAGGACAAGCATCTTCATGGTAAACCTTTCTCCACATTTTGTGCCATTGTGGGTCAGTAACATTCAACCCCCGCTCTTCTTCAGTTGCTTAGGATTGCCACAGAGCAGTTTCTTCAACCACCGTCATGAGCGCTGCGCTGAGAAGACTAAGCCAGGACGTGGAGGCTCTCTCTCTTTTGCAAACCGGACGCCGAGAGGTGCACGTCATTTTATTTCCTTCCTTTCCTTCCTTTTAGCTTAGTCCTGGGGTGGGTTTTTATAATATTGTAACCGATAACTATATTCAATGGATATTTAAAAATTTTGTTGTACTTCCCTTGTTCGGTTTGATTTTTATTTGTATATTTTGTTTTGTTGTTGTGGTTTTCTGTCCTAAGACTGGTCTGATGCAAGCCTCCATGCTAATCTATCTTGCACAAAGTTTTCATTTCCGTATAACGCACAATTCGAATACTCCATATTCTTCTTCCTGGAAGATGACGGAGTTGCTATCTGTCGAAACGTCGCTGTTTACTGAGACTACCCGGTTGGAAACCCGAGAAACGTTTCTACGTATTCTTCACCGGGAAAACCTTCGTTCTTTATGTCCTCCATATTAATCGCTTTTCCCCTATACTGTTTAGAACTCCCTCGTTTGGGATTCTATCCAACCATCTGATTTTCAGGATTCGCCTATAGCACTACATTTAAAAGGCTTCTATTCTATTCTATTCATTTCTGCAACTCTTATCGTCCACAATTCACAACCATATAACGCCACGCTCCATACGAACATTTTTAGCAACGACTTCCTAATATTCACACTTATATTACCCGTAAATAAATTACTTTTTTCGCTATCCTACTCTTTATGTCTACTATACGTTTACCTTCCCTAGTTGTTACGCTTCCCAAGTGGCAGAATTCCTTAACTGCCGTCAAAATAGCCTTTCCCAATCTAACACCATTTGCTATTCCGCTGTTTCCCACACTACACTCGATTACCTTGGTTTTGTCTCTAATAATCCTCATATTGAACTATTTCTCCAGGTCTCCGCTCATGCAATTTATTATGGTTTCTAAGTCTTCTTCTGACTTCCCTAATACTACAATATCGTCGGCAAATTTTGTTTTATTATACTAAAATTAATTTTATGAAATAGTTTTCTTTTGGACCAATGGTTTGATTCCTGAATATTCCATGTTTTTAAGTTTTTTATTTATCCACGACTTGTTGGCGTCAGACGCTAAAATCATGATAATTTTGGTTGTATATTTATTTTCAATTTTATACTTTTGACACAATAATAAAATAGCAAAATTGTTTAAAACACGCTTTTGAGAGCAAGTGCACATCGTGTAAACGATTACAGATTTTAGCGGGAATGGTGACGTTTGTAGTGATATATATTCGTGACAATGAGTACGAATTTTAGAAAATATATATGGTTATTCGAATCATGATGATTATCTACAAGCGGCAAATAAGAGATTCACATAGTTCCATTACAAATACCTCACTCTGCTAATAAAACTTCCTGTCCATTCTAATATTGTAATTTCAATTTTATTTATTCATGTTTTCATAAAGGAATATAATCCTGTTTCACTAAAATCGGTTATCAATTTTTAATTTTTTGAAACCTAGAGTATATTCCACATTTTTATACAGAAATTTCCGGTGTCCCTATGTTCCTAATTCTTCTCCTCCTAAACGGCTTGACCAATTATGATGAACATTTATACGGTACAAGGTTTTTCAATAACGGCGGGTTGAAGTTGAAATATTGAAATGGAATAAAATGTAAACGCGGTAATAGCCAAATTAATTTTTCAATTAAAATTAAATAAAAATAATAAATTTTAGCTGCTAAGGAGACAATTTAGCTAATACTTCACAACAGCTTATTTTATTCAGATTTAACATCAACCCATGCTTATTGAAAAACGTTTTGTTGATCACCTGTTCGGTTCTAAACAATAGTTTGAGCCGTTAGGTGGTGGTGTTGTCAAGGTCCAGATGTATTTTTTCGGACCCAAATTATGTATATATATTTATATTTGGATTTATTACATAAAGAAATACCCGGATCGTTTGAATAATCTGTGGGAATTGACTTACGCATCAATACAATGTAATTTTCTCTGCGTCGTATCTTGTCATTGTTTAGACATTGCGATTTCGGTTTGTAAGTTCTGATACATTATTTTTATTGTAAATGCGTTCATACTAATTAAGTGTATGTAAAATAATATTTTATGTATTTGTAAAACGTGCATGGTTTTAATTTCGATTTATAAACATGTTTATTCTGTAGCATTTCATCTAACCTCCAAAATAAAAATTTTTATTTTCAACATTTGTGAAAAGGATAATTTTCGATGTTTTTACGGTCTATATGTTGTTTTAATCATATGTTGGCAAAGAGATTACTGCCCAATTAAATACTGTACCAGGCTAATATATATTAATGACCAGGCAATCACCTGTCCCAAATTCGGATTTTCCCATATTATGGAATAAATTTTAATTCCGTATGCTTTTCAAAACTGATACCTGGCAAATAAGATTATTATTTTTGAAGCACGCTGTATTTCTTCCGCGATCAAGTAATCCAACATCCACAGACGCTGATGATAATGTATTAGTTGATTGTGTAGAGCTATTTACGTGATCAGTTCCCCGCGTTGAGGGCAAATGGTACGTAACGGAATATCGATTTGAGGCTCTGAGATGCAGCGGTTATTATCGCCCCGAGTGTTGCAACTTGATGCTTTCAATATTTAGCAGGGAGAGAAGTGTATCCTCCAGCTTCTGACAATCAATAATACATGCGCAATTAAGCACGCGTTGATTGGGCAGGGACGCAACCCACTTCCTGTCGGGAAATGTACACTGCTGAAGAAATGCTTAAATCCCAACACACATGCGTTTGTGCCATTCTTCAGAACTCTTAACTAAGAAATAATTAGACAAAATAAATTTGTTAGACAACTGCTTAAAATCACATTATATACACAGGAAAAAATGTTTCATTCTGATATCAATCTTTTAATCAACTATTTTTTCTATCCTTGAACTTGTTAGTTTTAAAAATGTTGTGGTCTCCTGAAGTTCACACAATTTTTTACGGAAATATTACACTATATAATGAGTTTAAAGAAGTTTCCGGTCCCTTTCAATAATTTTCCGTCATTACAGATTACAATTTCATATTTTGGGGTCTTAAGTTGGGTTAATTGAAATAACCTCTACAGCTTATTAAAACTGTAAGAATTGTAGCTGAAATCCAGATTACATTAAAACTCAGAATTTTGGAAGATTCGACAATTATGCTGTGGCGGGACTTAGCAATCTTTAATATAAATAAAAGAAATTGAAATTAAAAAATTAGAATTAATTTTCTTAAATATAAACTGTTGAATTTAATAAAATTAAACAAAAAAAATCGTTAATTTACAACGAAATGATCATTGTTCGGCTTGCTACTTGCTAAACTCAACGGAGAGAAATAGGTTTATCCAGGAGTCAAGTGGGGTTATAAAAAAAGAACTTCACTTCGAAAATTTACAATCACTCAAAATAGTCAGGGGCGAGAAACGTGAATTTTGTACATCACCGTTTTCAGAAATGAGGTGTACGAGAAAATGGTGCATCTCGTCCTTTGTCAGGCTGTTGTGGCTTCTCGATATCGTGACGCCTACAATCAGCCATTGGATGCTGATAGGAATTCTCCAAGTAATTTTGCCGAATTCTCGTCAAATCCTGTAGACTCATATAAATACTTTCTAAAGCTCAAGTAATGTGAACAAATATTAATGATGTCAAGCCGACGAGTGTGAAGTGCCCGAAAAACTCCTCCGCTCCTTTTTCTATTAATTTTGCTTCTCTTTCGTCTGTCTGGCGGGGTGTGAGTTGAGATCCTTCCAGCCTTCTCTTGGGGGTTCGTTGTTTTGGTGGCTCGTGTTTTTCTGGCAACTTACCTGGGTTGCAGGAGAAAAATGTCCCTTCTTATAACGTGTTGTTTATTGCTAGAGATGGCACGTTTGACGTGACCAATTCTGGCCATTGTCACTTTTTTAGATCTAAAGAACTGACCTGTCCAACCTCTGTACCTTTTTTTGTCTGTAGGACTGAACTGCCAATTTTGCTTTGCAAATATTTTCGGCCGATCCTGTAATGCAACTGAAACTCCCGTTTCTCGACTGGCTATGTGTACCATCTGAATTGGATGTTAAGTTGTCCAATCGCGATATTTTTTGCTCTGACGTCATGTTAAGCAACCTAGCCCTCTTTGTAAGTATTGTACACTATATACATACTTAAAAGAATTAATAAATGTTATTCTGGGTAAAATTGTTTTTGTTATGTGTCTGTGTGAGAGGAATTGGGAAGGGGTGGTGGCAATCGTACTTTACAATAACAAGAACCAATAATACAATTTCTCCGTCATGACTGTCGAGTTTAAAACGTGTCAGCGAATACGTTAACTGTAAAGTTAAAGAGAATTCTACTATTTTGTGATTAAAACCAAGTTCAAGATATCAATTTTTCTCTATTTTTATATAAAGTCGCATCTACTACTATGATTATTAGGGCATACACTGCTGGGGGGAACTCGTGAAACAATGTGAAACCGCACACACAACATCCATGATGGCGCTAGGATTCGAACCCATGACCTCTATAAAGAGAGGCAGCAACGCTGACCACGACACCACAGAAGGTCGCAGATATAGTTTTAATTTCGTTGTATCATATCTCTAATCTAATGTGAGATATTCCTTTACTTGAGCGTGTGATAAATGAGCTAATGGCTTCTTACAATTACTTGGCATAAGAGATAACATTCTAGTCGATGATATCATCTTATGTTTCATTTATTCGACTACTGTTTAAATTGCAAGTGTTTTATTTACATCACTCTAAATATCACGCCAGGTAACTTGTTATATCATGCTATTACTCATTTACAATAGGAAAAATTTGTTTAATTCACGAAAATTCTTTTAACCTCTCTGATAAACTGTCAAACTGATTCTTTTAGATTAAATTAATATTGATAATGTCATGTGAATACATGATATGATTATTTATCTGATATTATTTAATAATGTTTCACTAATTTACATTCTTTTAAATATTTCTTTTAATTTCGTCACGAACTGCTTTGGATTTTTATTATTGGGTTACTTATAATACGTTTTTATTAATATAGTATTCCTGTTTTTTCTTTAATATTAATAAAGATTTAAAGTACGTATGACTTTCAGGAAAGTAAAATTATATCCAAACAGTATTTTCCTTCACAAAGTAAAAGAAAATAATTTCACTTACACTAATCCTAAGACTTATTTTCACTTTTGTCTTTCCATGTCAGTGTAAAAAGTTGTTCTAGTACTTGTTCTATTTTTATAATAGAATCAATATTGTGTGTTAGATCATCACAGGTACTTTATTAGCTTAATAAATTCAAACTGTATTAATCAGTATTTTTTATTAATTTCGTAAAAACGTGTTACAATGGTTCCTTCGGAAAAAAATATGCTATAGTTATTTATATAATTAAAACTTTTTTAATTTAAAACCCCTTGTGTATGCAAACACAATATAATTTTCAAATTAAATCAAAATGGTTTCTACATTCCTGTCCTTAGTTTTTGACTCTACAACCCATTCAGGGCCTTGGCCTACCTGGTTGGCCTCTGTATTAGATAGCATAATTTCGATTAGTCTATATATTTTCTTCTTTAATAGATCTTCCAAAGAGTTATATATATTTTTTTGCATTTTTTTGTATCACTTAAACTTGTCATTATCTATTTTTTGTTTGTACGATAATATTCAGTGACAGCTTTGTCTTTATCTTATTTTATGGGTTTAACTCGACTTTAATTATTTTGAAAGGTTAAACTACTCTAATTTGTCAGTTTATATAGGTTACTGGACAAAATTTTATATTTTACGATTATACTTATGTTTATTCTATTTTAATGAGTAATTTATTTGTAATTAAGTATTACTGATATCCATGCCCTTTTCTAAAAATGACTTAAAATAGTTTTTATATTTGCTTTATTGTTTATATTATTTAGTCTGGATGTTCTGTTCTGCTCTTTTGCTATAATTTTTATTCCTTAAGTTTAAGTTTCAGCTTTTTTCATTTCGTGGGAATTAGAATACCACAATTTATTTATTATTTTATTGGGGGAAAAATTTAATAATATTTTATATAGTTGCTATGGATTCTCTTGGATAATTAATTTTATATGCGTAACGTTTTATTCTGGAAAGCATTCATCGTTAAAGAAATATCTCCAGGAAATGGTGATATAATATATTCGAAATATTAATTTTATATTCCCTGTAAAATCTTAATTTTATTTAATAATGAATCTCAATTACGGTACTGTACAGTAAAATCTAAGTGGGTGAAGGACGGTGACGATAAACATTTATTGTTCTATTAATATAAATACTTGTAATTATTTGAGTTTCTAGGAATTATTTGAAATTTACGTTCTAAAGTGATGTCATTTCAGAATTCGCATTAAAGAACCATTCCATTTCGCAGGTTTTTCATTTAACGTCTTTTTAGACGCATAAATTTATATTCTTCTTCTAGTTTGCAATTATATGAGTTTGCAGGAATTGTTATATGAAATTTACGCTCTAAAGTGATGTCATTTTCCTACAAACTCAAATAATTGCAAACTTGTAGAAGAATATAAATTTACTTAAGAGGAAGAAGAAAGATGAAAACCCTGTGACAGGGAATAGTATTCTAATGCGAATTCTCAAATTACATCAATTTAAAACGTAAATTTCAAATAGCAACTCCTACAAACTCAAAAAAAAAATTGATTTTGATTTCCTAGGAAAATTAATAAAAGCTGACAACCGAAAGTTTTAAGTTTATTATTCATTTTTCCATTGTAGAACAAAGATAATATTTTCATTATAATAGTTCGACAATTTGAAAAGAAACGAAGGAAATTATTTTAATAGTAGTTGGTATTTATAAGGTTAAAAGATGGTTTATACTGACCCGCCGCACATGAAATGATGGGAGGAAAGGACATCCGTTCTATTAAGATTGTTTCGTATATAGTATTACAGATTATCCAACTACAGTTCCCTTGAACGCATTACATGTGTAGAATATACCCGAGGTCATGCAGCGGACCTCGTAGTAGATTCCAATTACATCATCTCGAATAACCGATAGGAGGATTATGTAGTCCGTACATGTACACTACCATCTCTAACAGGATACTAATATCTTCATGTTCCCATTAGTCACCCTGTTAACTCCTTATCTACATTCTTCTCCTGTGCCTTCAATTTAATTTTTGTCGTTCAGGAGACCTTGTTTCAACGGTAGTTTGTCATTTTTGTTACCAGATTATACAGACATCTTCTGACTTGTCAGCCTCCAAAATATCCTTTACGTCCATTTCTTAGAAAACGTATGCTTACTTCTTTCACATTTCATTTCCTTTCTGATTAGATTCCGCTTTTAAACCCGTGAAGATTGGCATGATTTGATTAATTAATTTTATGATTTCCATATCTTTCTGAATCTTATAGGAGTATTCGTTGATTTATTTTGCTTATATGGCTGTTCCATCTTTAGTACTATATGTTAAAGTAATGAAAATTAAAGGGAGCGTGTGCTTTTTTTGGTGGGTAACTGGTTACGCATGGGTGGTCCTGAAGTGGGCAACTACCCTTTAATAGTATAGGACGGGAATTGAAAAGGGGACATGTGGAAGATAGAGGAAGGTAGCCGAGGGTTGACTAGAGCCCCCGGGCTAATGGTGATGTACGGAAAACCCTAAAAAAGCCTGCATCAGGTAGATCGGGCTATTTGGAACTACTACTACGCCTTTAAAATAACGAGAGACTGGATTAGTACAGGAAAGCAACAAACCCGCCTCCACGCCTCGAGCAGTATTGAGGGGCAGTTGCACGACTGGTTCAATGGGATCAGAAAAAAACTCTCACCGTATGCCGAAGGTTTTTGACCCCCGTACATTCATAACTCAAACTGTTCAAGGTCTTTTCATCTTGTAGGAGACTTTATTTAATAATCTTGACCTTGGGAGGGAAAAGGTAAAACCAGGAAGGAGGAATTGAGCCCTGATGAACCTACCAGAACTCCACCTCCCTATTAGTCTACATCCTCTTCAATCTGCCCGAGAAACGTGTCCTTTTTTACGGTTAACAGTGATCCTGAAGAAGGCAACTCTCCTGTAATAGCATAGTACGGGAATTGAAAAGTGGGGATGTGGAAGATAGAAAAAGGTAGTTCAGGGTTGACTAGGGCTACCTGGCTGTAGTATAAGGATCCTACCCGGTGATTTACCTACAGATGATGCAGAGAAAACCCTAGAAAATCTGCATCAGGGAAGTCGGGCTCTTGGGAACCACTACCTCTGATCATGGGAGACCCTTTCAGGCCATAAAATTTCCCCCCTCAATCAACTACACTGCGGCTCACGATGTTGTCCTTTATGTATTTCTATACATGTCTTTCTTCACTCCTTTGCACTGCAGTCCTTGGCCTACTGGGTCGACTGCGGACTGTCACCTTACATGACAAAATCCAAATTTGGAGTGATACGTATCGATTCTCCGGGAGTCTTGATCCCAGTCTCATTGACCATTACGGCACAAACACCCAAGCCCATGCCACGATTCGAACCCGGGACCTATGTGCTGGGAGTCTGCGACGCTCGCTTCTAGATCACAGTAGCTTGGCTATGTGTTCCTACAACATTGCCATATAATTTCGACATATTATAATTCTTACCCCAGGGAAAATTTCTGTTATTTCAATGATTTTAGGTCTTTACTTCCCTACTTTCAAGCCTAAACAGGGTCTACTCTACAGGAATTAAGACCTTGAAAATAGATACATAATGTCCTCACGTAGCCTGTCAAGCGAGATGATTATATACATGTTGAAATTTATATGTATGATAAGACTTTCATTTAAGTAATGGTACTTTTTAACTGTTTTTCACGAACATATTCGTCGCCTCATCCGTACGCATGTAGTTAAGTGTCACACATCATTTCAATTAATCAGACCGAAGATGATAAAGATACTCGTTGAGCATGAAAATTTAATTTGTTGCATTTATGAAACTCTTTAATTAGTTAATGAATATTCCAAATGTTTTATAAGTTGCAGCGCAGATGATTGAGGCGCGTGAAATAAAATACAGGGCCACACACAACCAATTTTATTTGTCCTAATGGACAAAAATTATTCACGCTAATCAGTCCGAAAAAATGGTTCAAGTATTTTTGACTCATAAATCAACTTGGCCATATCTGAATATTTTACTACATGTGTGTGCTTATTTAAGGGAGCGTTACATTTTGACTCGATTTATACTGAGTAATCGCGGTGTTATTATTATGAAATTTAGATCCCATAAAATAGGGGGTTTGAAGTTAAATTTTCAAAAATTTGATGATTTCGAAGATGGCTTGATCCCGTGTTGACACAGAAATAACTGTCGAATTAAGTAGTGTAGAGGGTCATTATAAATTAATTCTCTGGCTACGGCCAGCACCAATCTAGTATCATATATTTACGACAGACTTGTAGCAACACCTTTCTTCAAAACTCTTATCTCACCATTGTATGACGTTATACAGGTTGGTAATATGCAGAGATTTGATATTACATGATTCTCCTTCTCTTTCTCCCAGGCTTGACACGTGACCATGACGATGCAAAAATCCAAACTTAATAAGTTAAAAATGTTATCTTTTAATTGCTATAATTCCTATAATAGAGCACGTTGATTTGAATTTTTCAACTATCTTCAGCACTAATAAAATTTCACTTGGAATCCTCCTTCGATGCTATTAGGTAAGTCGAACTGTTGTTTTTTAAAACACACTGTAAAATTATCAGTCTTTAAAAAAATTTAAATAAATTCTTTGAAAAAAAAATGACCACACTTTAATGAATATTAAGCTTCAAATTTATATTAATTTTCATTAGCCTTAGAGTAATAAATGAGTTATTCATTATTCAGAACTTTGGTATTCACATATGATTGCTTATTATTTCAAACTTACCGCAGAAATTTACTCTTAATGCTTCATATCAGGCGTTGCGATAGCAGTGCCATTGCCCTCTCGACAGCACTAACGGTATACGTCATACTGTGACGTAGAAAGTAGCCAGATGCGCCGTGCCACGACCACTCAGAGATAATAGCCATTTTACCAAAGCCGTCTGTAATAGTTATGAAACATACAGTTCGAATACTTCCCAATTGATTTGATGAGGGAGAAATAAATTGTTTATTTCTTAATTGTTGGTCAATTACAATTAGGCGCAAGCCCAGTGCCAGATACAAAATTAAATTACTTACACATGAAACTCCTAATCTAAAAAATAATCATAGTAGTTTGTGGTATGCGGTTGTTTCGCATCACATAAAATGAATTGAATATTCAGTATTATTATATTATATGTAACCATTTAGACCTAAGCTAGACGAAGTCGGGACCAGGAATGAACGCGATTCGTTATTTAAATGGCGAATTACAGTCATATTATCAGCCAGAAACGGAAACATTTAGGTTAGGAAAGCTGATTGGATAAGGGGACCAGATGAGGTAGAAATGGGAGTGAAAGATAGAAAGTACTACGGATCTATCTGGTCAACCCGGGTAAAGAAGGGAAAGTGACCTGGATTAGGACCTTCCACCCGTCTAAATTTTAAAGGCATAACAAGGGACGAGGTTTTGCCCTAGAGGCCGGAAACTCTAATAATACGGCCAAGCAATTTCCAGAGAAGATTATGGGCAAATTTTATTGGGCATAGGCACATCACCAGTCAAAAAAGACGAATAGCGTCCCAATGTACGAAGGACACCCACTAGATAGAAAAAATATTGATAGCTACCCTTCCATAAGGGGGGAGGGTAGAAATCACACGCTCATGATGACAATTATTAGGACAGGGCATAGCTTTAAGAAGAAAACCAGCGAGTTTTTGGAGAGAAGGAACATTTCTTCAGTCAGAAAGTTAGGAACTTTCAACATTCGGGATCAGTCAAACCAAAATTTTAGAGAACGCTTAACGAACTTATAACATTAGTCCAGCCAAAAACATTACGATGATATAACATTCCATCAGTAATCAACAAGCGGCGAGTTGAGTAACTCCGAAGCTGGGAAAAATCACCGACGATCAGCCACAGGACGACGCGCTGACATCACCAGTCATCAACATCAACCAGCAGTGACGCCCTGGAACAATGACGGCATCTATTTAAAAGTTCTAGCCCCCCCTTCCCCCGTATATTTGAAATTATACCCATTGGGCAATTAGGTTTCCCTGAGAAAAAGATAATAATATTCCAGATTGAGTCAGCGAGGGTAACATTCATTATATTCAAGTCTAATAAATCCTTTTTGTTAAAATTATATTAACGATAATTATTTCCACCTTTCCCTAGTTTAAACTTAAAATTTCTAGTATTTTTATCCCTTATAATTACCGTAATAATAATCGACATCATTTAAATTCATTTTCTCCACTTTAAAAAATACATATTAAAACCCTTCCCACAACTTCAATATTTCTATATCCCTGATTGAAGGAAAAGAGAAACACTACAAGAATTATATTCAGCGAACACTTCACTTCTGATTTAACTTTTAAAATCGACTATTCATTTATATCAATCAAAATAACCACTTCACAAGTTTTCTGATATTTGTCCTGAATTTATTTTTCTGAAGAGTATTTTACCCAAACACTCCCACAGGTAAGTTATTCCAGTCGTTGGTGGTCCTATTTAGGAATGAGAATTTGCCAACATCTGTTTATGGATTTCTACGTTTTCCTTTGAATTGACGATCTCCTCTACCTATTTTTGAGCTAATTCCATTCCATGGTTTTTGCCCCTTAAAATCTTTGAACAGCAAACGCAGCCTTGCTTTTTCCTTCCTTTGTGACAATATATCCAGACCTAGTTCTTGTCTTAGTAAGATTGTATTTATTATTACTGCAGGTGGTGATTTCCCCGGTGGCAGTTTGTTGATAAAGTTCATGTACAAACATAAATTGTTGATAAAATAAAAGAAAAAAGATAAATTACAGGGAAAAAATTTAAAATACAATTTTAAAATATTTCAAGTCCTTTGTTCACAAAATAATCAGTTAAATTTTCAGTATTTTCAACTTATTTTTGAAAAATCATTTGTATTCTTAGGGAAAGCCTCTAGTACCCTTGCATGCAAAGCATTCCAGTTCCTTATCACCCTGTTTACCTAGGATTATTTTCCCACATTCGTTCATTACTCCCTTTCCTTTATTTTGAATTGTGGTCGTTGTTAAAGAAGAATTTAGGTATACTTAGGCGCTCCCTTATTTCTGATCCAATTCTAGTTTTTTTCCTCCTATCACCTAGTGGTTCCCATTTAGTTTCACCCCCACATAAAAACCCCAGCCCGATTCTGAATTTTATCAATGACAATGATGTGCTCCGTCCCGTATTCTATCATAGATCTAACTAATAAGTGTAAGCTTATTACAGTCTTGTGAAAATTAAAGCCATAAAACTGGTTTGTCATTAGAAATAAAAACAAATAATCATGAGTTAGTTAGGAATATTATAAACGGAGAGAATTTGAGCATTTAAATTTTTTTTTGGGTGGGGAGGGGGGGGTTAACAGGCTACATGAGGGTGATCCTGAAACAGGCAACTCTCCTTTAGTAGCATAGGAAGGGAATTGAAAAGAGGGGGTGCGGAAGGTAGAGCAAGGTAGCCAAGGATTAACTACGGCCCCCGGGCTATGGTTTTGTAAGGAATACTGAACAATTTATGAGAACGTGCTATTCTAGTGTATTAAGACGGATGGATATATAAGGAATATATGTCTTGCGATTTTACACTTATTTTCAGTACAATTTAATCATTATAATTAATTATTTAATTATAAATTCGTATATTCCCAAAATTATTTTTTCGGCTAAAGCCTAAATAAAAAATTATCTGATATAAGTAAATGAAAAATTCACTTACGAATTATTTAGTCGATGAGAAACTCTTATAATATAATGTGTAAATTATTTTTCATATAAAATAGTTGAAGCTTAATTTATTATCAATGAACTGAGTGATAGCGTTCATTATTTGTATTAGCTCTCCCAGCAAACTTAATGAAATAATTTATCTTGCCACGTCGACGGAAAGTTTATTTCATAATAATCAAAAGAACTCGCAGTTCTTAAATCTATTCATGAGGTCTACTGAATAATTATATAAGCAGTTTTTTTAAAAGAGTCTAAAACATTCCGGTGCATTCAAACAGTTAAAATATCCTTTGCATTTTAATGGAGCGAAACAGTCTCCAAGTACACTTAGTGAGTCAATAAAAACCTCGATGAAGTAAGAAATTCGTAACTGGTTTTAATAATTTAAAAAAATTAAAATACACAAACTAATATTCTCAAATTCTCACTTGAAATTAATTAGTCCACCGTTGCAATTGACAACAAATCTATTCAATAATAATAATTAGAAAATATAAAATCTTACTTCCTCTTTCTCAGCCGTTGATATTACATGAAGTTCATATAGAGGATATAATGGGGACATATTCGATTTTTAAAGTGTAACCTGTGGGTGGTTGTTCGTGAAATATGTCATGTTAAAAGACAGTTCTAAATAGTACGCAAATGCACAAAATTACATTTTTGTTGGTTATAATCGTTACATATGTTCTTACTGTAGGGAAATATAAGAGAAATATAATGTCAAACAATATCCGCCATATTGAGCGCCATTATGTATGACGGCTTTCCTTGGATTCTGTCTCTCTGACGTCCTGACGCGCATATTTTTTATTTGTAATTCCTTTCACGTTTGTGATAGGAGATTCTCGCCCCCACAGAATTTCTCTCAAAGGTTTTGTTACAATGTTTCTATAACAACTTATATATATATATATATATATATATATATATATATATATATATATAGTTGCAATTTACGCATTCACTAAGTTCATACCGTCTTAATTTCTGGGTTTAGATATTAAGTTATAGGTTGAGGATTAGGGGGATTATTTTAATAGCACAAGACTATTCAATGACTTTACTGTCTTTTATTTCTGTTTGTATAGTTATAAATCGCTGTTTTTGAAGGATACTTATTCTGTACCTTTCCATTTCGCGCTCTCCATTTCTATATCACTTTAATTTTTCTTTTTCCAATTACATAAAATATTAATATAGTATTATTTACATTTACTTGAAACTATCTTCTTGTATATTAACCTAATTTCTGGGTATTAAAGTGACTTCTATTTTCATCGAAATTTAGTTGCGATTTTTAAGTAAAGGAAAATAGGTTTACAGGATTGAACGGTTTGAATTCGTATAAAAGTTTTACAAAATACTGTTTGTATACTGATACTCAACAATTTATTTTCATGATAAACATAAGAGATTCAAAGAATTGATCACAATACATGTAAAGACAATTTAAACAGAGTTTAATTTAAAATTATAAATAAGTTACAAAATGCTACATATTTTCAATATTGAAAATGGAGACAATATTCACCAGAAATTGAATAATATTTAATTTATATCAACACGGGGGAGATTTTTGGTCATGTTTTTATTGTAAATTTCCCTACATTACTTTGAGTGGTATTCTTTGATGCCTCGAAGTATGATGTAACACGTGTCTGATGAGGCAATAGCATATCTGATCACGTGGTCATCAGATCTGAAGACGAACACTTTCAATTTCAAGGTGGTGTTCACGAAAACAAAATGGTCCTCATTTACAAAAGTCATGGCGTGTAATATGTTTAACTATAAAATATAATAAATTAATAATTGTTATAAAGTCACTCTGGAGAAATTTGACACTAAATCAGCTTTCCTGGATGTCGGATGTTTATTTCCCTTTTTCTGCAGCCTGTAGCTATTCTCTCACCTTTAATCATCGATTTCACGACTTCACAGCCCGGAGGACACTTAAACACTGTTTTGTACGGGATGTTTACTGTGGCACGTTTGTACTGAATCTGAAACCTGAGTGGGCTGCAGGGATCGCGGTGCGCTTCATCCAGAAAGGTGGTCAGAATTCTAGCGACGCTCTTCCCGTGGCTCGTTGAATGGAAGGCGATCAGCACGAAGAGGCAGCTGAAGACGATCGTCGTGGTGTTCATGGCGACGTTGGTGGATGATCTGTACCGAAAACTGCTTCGGACACAGTTTTATACGAAGATGGTTGGTAAATTTCTGTGTGTGAATCATTTTCGTCAATCAAGGCAGGGGATTCCTTTATCTTCAGGAAATCGTTTGGGATTAATAAATAGAAAAGGAACTGATATACCTGTTCCTTATCTTATAGGTTATGATATTACAGCATCTTCACTGTTATCTTTCGAGAAATTCTGTTATGGATTGTGGTATCTCTCCTTTTCACTGTCAATGTTTTTAGGCAAGTCTTACTGACCTACGAAGCTTCGAACTAATACATTCATCAATAGCTATGTTAATCCGCCTTCATTAGCACAACTGTCAAATAAGCCAGAAATCAAATTGAAATTAATAAGAAATTAGTAGCTATTAATGAGAATACCAGAACACGTCATTCCTGTTATAGAAACCTCTTCAGGTGAGTTATTAAAATTATAAAAATGTATGGAAAGCCATATTTTCTCAGCCTCAAACAACAACAAACGGAGGAGGAGGTGTCGTGTGAAAAAAAAAAAGAAAGACAGAAAAAAGAAAAAAAAAAAAAAAAAAAAAAAAAAAAAAAAAAAATGTTCGGTAAGTAGAGAAAGGGAAAAAAAAAAAAAAAAAAAAGAAAAAAAAAGGGAAAAAAAAAGGAAGGATAAAAAAAAAGAAAAAGAAATAGAAAAAAAAAAAAAAAAAAAAAAAAAGAAAATAAAAAAAAAAAAAAAAAAAAAAAAAAAAAGAAAAAAAAAAAAAAAAAAAAAAAAAAAATGAGTTAGGGGGTAGAGAAAGAGGAAAAAAAAAAAAAAAGAAAGGGGCAAAAAAAAAGAAAAAAAAAGAAAAAGAAAAAAAAGGAAAAAAAAAAGGAATAGAAAAAAAAAAAAAAAAAAAAAGAAGATGGTGTAGGTAGGGGAGAAAAAAAAAAAAAAAAAAGAAAAAAAAAAAAAAAAAAAAAGAGGGATTAGAAAAAAAAAAAAAAAAAAAAAAAAAAAATGTTAGTACAGGAGAAAAAAAAAAAAAAAAGAATGGGTGAAAGGGGGAGGAAAAAGAAAAAAAAAAAAAGAAAAAAAAAAAAAGGAAAAAAAAAAGGTTAGAAAGAAAAAAAAAAAAAAAATAGGAAAATAAAAAAAAAAGAGAGGATAATATGGCTTTTCCATACATTTTTATAATTTTAACAACTCACCTGAAGAGGTTTCTATAACAGGAATGACGTGTTCTGGTATTCACTCATATATTAGCTACTAATTTCTTATTAAT
>CM067382.1:8984895-9102395 GCA_034510155.1 Eucriotettix oculatus
ATGGAAAGCCATATTTTACAGCCATGACATACAATAAAATTGTAAGGAAATGTATTGCAGCACTCACAATTTTTTTAATAACACATAAACGGATGAATTTTTTTATGGTCTCATCACACAAAAATTGTGGCCGAAACGAACGTTTTAAACTTAACTTTTAAAATATTTGCAGTCTTATTAACAGTTACCGGTCATTAGCAACTATACTTTCCCATTTGAGGACCTTACCTAGTGTCGATTTTCAAAAATTATCAACCAGAGAAATTCCTAACACTGAATGTTATTTACTCAAAGGTATCGTAAATTTATTTTAGTCATTAAAGGCTGTATTATTGGATATGATGTGAAGCTTTGTAATATTATAATGGAAACCAAAATGTAAGTATTTTATACTTACTATCTAAAAATTATTAACGATGCTAAATACCAACAGAGAAAATTAATTTAAATCAAAATTAACGTTCATTGGACACCAGGGGTTAAAATCTCACGGTCATGGTATGGGGCAGAATCAGAGAATTTAAATTGCAATTTCTGGGCATGTATTATGCCATGAAATAAACGCATCACTTAAAGGTCTTCGTCAATAAATGCGTCCGCTGGTTTCTGCTGCAGCTGACATGGGGAGTTCCCAGTTGGTAGACAGATCCAGACTAAGTGGTAATGTTTCCCACTTGTACAGTTAATATCCCTTACAGCCTCTCTCTGATGAGACTGAAAATGACAAAACTCAAATTCTGAACATTTATGCTCAACTGCTCTCCCGTATACTAAGAATTCCCTTTCATTCTTCTCACCGAGTATCCGTATATTTACTGTCAGTTTCTCGCAATTTATTGAGGTTTGGTGTTCCCCAAGACCCACTAAAAAGTTTTGTGTCCACGAAAACCTAAGTCGGTCCCCTTTTCTGGATTGCATGACAGACAACCAGTAGCCCTGCTGTCATCGATCGAAGTCCTAAAAACCCCATATGCACAAGCCACACTCAGTTCACCCTTCCAATAGATCCAATTTGTTAGCAAAAAATTAATATTTGCTACGCTCGTCCATATTTGTAGACCTAAGTGGACGCAAAATTGTCCGCTTTTACTTTTCTCTCATCCATTTAAAGTTTACTTCACGATTTCCACGAACATGGACGAAATGTTATAAGTATATTAAATTAATATTAATTTTTGTTTCTGACTAATAGCTTGCAATGCTTATTATTAAATCCCGTATAATAATTATACTCATAATCTAAGAAACTAACTTTTTTCCAACAATTGTATCTTTATTTGAATAATAATGTTTGATTCCGACTGAATTATTATGAGAAATGAATTTAAATAATAATTTGTTCATTAATGAGCTTCTAAGGAGTAATTTGTTTGGCGAACGTTACAAGCCCTAATAACGAAATAATATACAACATTATGTTTATGTGAAAAGTTAATTCCATCAATAATAGCTGAAAAGAAGTATAAATAATGAGGGGATAAAATACCAAAATTGCCAAATAAAAATTTTATGCAGTTAGTTAAATAAAAAATCCTGACAATTTATCTTCCAAAATGATAATTAAGTCATCTCAACTGTTTCGTTCACATTTGTGGACGTCATCAGGTATCTAGACCAAAATTTTCAAATAATTTATAATTTTGAATGCTGAATATTTAGTTAAAATATAAAAATTATAGCTCTGAGCTACGTAAAATCAAAAAATAAAACACATTGCATATGTGAAAATTTTATTTAACGTTGTAAAGTAATGTAAGTCATTGTATTTCATGAATAGGAAACGAAATAATACAAAAATTAGATCACTGTAGATTTTTTTACAATCAGTGCATTAGGTTACACCTATTTTTTTTTTCTTTTTTGGTAAACAGGCAACATGAGGGTGATCCTGAAACAGGTAAATCCACTTTGATAGCATAGGAAGGGAATTGAAAAGGGGGGATGAGGAAGGTAGAGCAAGGCAACTTTTTACATATTTATAAGCCATTACGTTATAACTCAAGGGCGAGAGAAGATATTTTAAGCAATTTCAATACAATGATTAAACAAATTAATTATATTGGTTGCTGATAAATTGGCTGAATTGTTTATTTATAATTTAAGATCATGTTGTCTTTTCCATAAACTCGGCAAGCTCATAATATATTATGTGAACAACTGAATTTAACGTTTTTTATAATAATAGCAAATATCCTGGCCTTACTTTGAAGAAAATTTAAGAATTATAAATGCGCAAACAGGAAATTTTATATAAAGCTGGATGTTTCGACGCACTTTTAACTTACACCGTGTAAATATAGACTGAAAAGTAAAAGCAAATATTAAAAGCCAAAGGTTAATACTAAGCAACACGTTATGGAAAAGCTATGAAATCAATATATCTATTACTCCTTATAGTTTGTTCCGGTTAAGACTATAATTAATATTACATAATACATATATTTATATATAAATACAAGTGGAAAATGGTTGGTAAGTAAAATAACTTGAACTTAATTCTTAATAATTTTTGATATATTGTATACTTTAAATGATCCGAAAACGGTTAAAATCAATCTTGAACTATATTAAGTCTTACTTCACGTTCCTTGGTTATTTACTCTACTTAACTGTGTTTTTACATCTAGTTCCATACTTTCCAGTCCATATATTAAAACCATGAAAGGAAAAAACGCAAACCACCGTCAAAATATCTATCCGTTTGCCCTTAAAAAAAACATATCAACTGTTTATAATATTAAAATTTTCTGAAAAATAAGGTGGACTCTTTATTAATATTATGTATAATTAACTGTTAAGTTACTATAAAATGTATGACATTATCTTTAGTGCTGAATGAATAGAATTTCGGTATTTGATTACAAAACGTTAATATTGAAAGTGTTGCCAACATTATATATTATTTAAATAAATAAAAAGAACCACAATAAGTCAATAAAGTAATTTCATTACTATTTAATTAATACAAATACTACGTTTCGTTCAAATTTCTCGACTCTTTCGTGTAACTATACACCAAAAATTGAATAAAATCATAATTATTTTGAATGCGTAACTGTTTTAAAAAAATAAGCCTAATATTATACATGATATTATTAAATTGATGGAATATTTACGTTAGACGACGTTAGGTGTCACGGTATTCAAAATTAATTTTGATTTTATAACGCTTTTTCTGTGTAGTTGCCTGAAAATGTTTTAAAATTTGGAAGAAACGTAGTATTTCTATTCATTAAATAATAAAATTATTTGCTAATTATTGACTGTCTTTTTCTTTATTTAAAATTAAAAGTCAGAAAATTGTTTGAATTATACAATTTTTGACCGGTTTAAATTTTGGATTGTGTCTAATAATTTGGAAGATTTGTCCGGTTTTTTATAGAACTATATTTAAATACCTTATTTGCTTAGACGTGCTTTTAACTAGCCTACCAAAAAAAATTTCTGTCATTGACGACAGTCTTATAAAAATATAGACGGATTTGAAGTGTGATCATTGAAGTCAATTTTTGTGGGTTTCATTATTGGCAGGGAATTTAAAATTATTCGTCGAAGTCGGCCGACTTTTTCAGTAAGTGAAAGAAGTTCTCTTCCGTTATTGTAAATTTCTTCACGTTAATTCGTGTTTATGTTTGTTATAGAAAATTTTATTGAAACGAAGCAGAAGCACTCAAAGTAGAGTTTAGTTCGTTACGGTACTTAAGAAAGACGGAATGAGTTAATATAAACTGTATTGCGTAAATCCGTCGAGGTACTGAAATTTTTAAAGGCTATATTATAAACGATATATCCATATTTTCGGGAGACTTTGGGCTGCGCGCTGTATTTGAGCCGTGATGAAGCCTTTTCCGTGATTGCCTGAATATAAAAAAGCGCCGGCATTAGAATTCTTCGTTTATCTCGCTCATACTTTCGTAAAGAAGAAAATCGCTAACCGCAGCCGTTATGCGGAATATTACACCAGCCGCACACTGCTGAGTTTTTTTTATATATATAAACATGTCTCGCCATAAAAGATTACGACCTTTATGGTCACGTCTATGGCCCGCCCCTTTCCATCTCCCAAACCCCCCCAGAATTCGCCCTCGTTTGCTAGCATCTGCCTTAAATATTCTGCGGGGGCAGTGTGTATCGACCTCTCTGGAAACAAATGACTACACCCACCAATGGTGCCCCACAATTTCTTACCGGCCGTAGTGCAATTAAAAAGCATGTCTTTTATACGACAAAAAATGTATCGACCAGACAGTGAAATAAATGTCAGTGCAGTGGATTAATGTTGCATTCAGTAATAAAGCACAAGACGCGGAAATTCCTTCCTGCCTTTGTATATAATGCCTACTTATCCTAATTTTGCCTCCTCAATAATTAAACTTCATCCCTGATCTAATCAACATCAATTATTTAGGTTACAGTAATTAAGGTCATTAAGGTAACTGCTTTGAACGTTATTTCTGAGCACCAAACAATATCGTTTATTATTTTTAATTTCGGTTTCGTTACTTGAAAAGGCGCCAAGTTTAGCAAACATAAACCTTAAAACTACATTTATTATAAAAAAGACCAATTATAAACCACAACCTAGGATAAGCAAAACAAATTATGAGAATCTTAACCTTTATTACAGCCATAAACGTCTAAACTATTGGTTATAATTTTACCAAATTTTGCACATGTGTTCCTTACGGCCCAAAGTTGCCCACGATATTTAAATTTTTAACTATACTGACTTATATGTGTAAAAAAATTAATAGTATTTTATAAAAAAAATTTCGGTGCCCAATTCGCGCATCGAAATCTGCTAAATTGAAAGCGAGTTGTCTTTATTCTTGATCTATAAATATACAGTTTTTTAATTATTAACATTTCTGGTCGTAATTAAAATATCGTTAACACGGAGCTAAATCTCTGACAAATAATAAACTTCTTTGGACCGTCCATACAAATTGGTTCCATTTGTCCGTCAGGTAAATTTTACTATTTAGTAATTGCTCATTTTTAAAAGTAAATATAATCAATCACAATATACAGAATTGAAGTTTCTGTCTGTTTGTCGATGATGGCAAATAGATGTCATATATTCTCTAATTACAAGGAAAGGTGTGAACAAAATTTACATTTCGTAGATACGTAAACAGAATAAGCATAAAAATTTATAAACTGTCACGTGTGTCGCGTGAGATTTGTAGCTCCTCAGAGAGCCGTAAACATGAAAAGTAGGGAACCTTTGCAGATTCTCGAAGTTATAGGATCTGGCATTGACTCTTCAATCGATGCTGGTTCGGAATGTTAAAAAGAGATGCAAAGACTACCTCGAGGGGTTGTACAGATGTAAGAGATGTTCAGGAAAGTTTTGGTAGTGTGGTTAGGTTCGCCTGAGACTGATCAGGTAAGAATCGGAAGGTTAAGGTTTTTCCCGGACATGTAGTTTTAGATATTTGTATAACTACAGTCAATATTTCAAACTGTTATAAGTGGGAAATAAATTACTGTTAGGGAAGCGAACCACGGCCTTCGACAAAGCTGTACGTGGTGGACGTAGCTTTAACTCGTGGAGTGAGAAGTCTTTAAAGATGCGTAATGGATGTCATTACCGTAATACGTATGGCCGGTGATTAGTCAGTATTCTATAGTATTTCTGCGCTATTGCCGGGTTTGTTTACCTGGATTGCAAGCGTTTTTAGCAACGTGTCCATCCGCCGGAGCGACGAAATCGAATTTTTTTTACAAAACCACAAGAAATATTTAAAATATTCAACTTTATCCTAATTCTGTAACGGTTATTTCATGTTTTTGGGCAAAATCAAAACAGCATATGTCCAAGTTTCTAGCGAACGAAGTGGCTGGCATAGCTTATTTTTCTTTCTTGACTCTGCACAGCCCTTTGAGGGCCTCCGCCTTACGTCACGACTGCGGACAGTCATCTTACATGACACATTTTGAATATGTACGTGTTCGGAGTATCGATTCTCCATCAGCCTTAAATTCCAATATGCGTGACTGTGACGGAAAATACATCCAAGTCTATCCCAGGATTCGAACCCCGGAACGCTCTGTGATGTGAGACAGCGACGCTAGCCACTAGACCACAGGATTTTGGCCGCGCACATAGCTACTGTATGTTACTATACTATTAATTACTGTGTTATAGATGAGTTTTTGGTTTTCTTTGGATATGGTTTGGCCCCATAGTATTCCATTCATCATGAATATGGCTCTTCTACTTTACATGTCCCTGTCTCATATGGCCTTATCTAGTTTTCCATCTCATCTTAATATGCCTAAATATTTATATTGGCTGAAGTTTTTAATTTCTTTACCATCATATAATATTATATGGCGTTCCTCCAATGCACATACATTCTGTTTTTTTCTGTATTAGTCTCGAGTCCCAATTTTATGTATTCCAATTTAATTTTCTGGTCATATGGCTTAGGTTCTCATGGTCTTGTGCTGTTACAATCTGATCGTCTGCGAAACACAACGGGTCATTGAGAGGTAATCCCATGCCGCTGCATTTCCTTTTCCATGCTCTTAGTGCCTGTTCAGAAGATATTATGAAAATAATTGGGGATATACAACAGCGCTGTTTAAGTCCCTTTGTCACAGTAAATCCGTTTTATGTTTCTCGTCCTGCTTTAATTTTTGTCAGGTTTTTTTTCGTATAATCTCCGAACTGCCTGTAATAGCCCGAATTTGATATTCGTTTGCTCTAATGTTGTCCAAAGTCTACTTAGTGATACACTATATCATATGCTTTCTGTAAGTCGACATATAGTAATGTATTTCGTGATCTATACCAGTCCTATTTTCAATATCCTGCGTGACACAAAATATGTGGTCTACCGTTGATCTGAACCCTGCTTGTTCTTCTCCTTCATAGTCTTTGTATTCGCATTCTATTTTGTTTATTTAGTATCTTTCTGTAAATCTTGCTGATTGTGTTAGTCGCCGCGGTCCCCCGTTAGTACTTGCGTTAATTTGATAACTGTTAAAATTTTCCAGGCCAGCTCATTATTGTGTGCTAGCCTGTTTCCTTTATACATCATTATCTCTAAGTCTACAAAATAACTTAAATGCTTTGCTTAGTATTTAAAAAAAAATTCATAACTGTCTCAACGACTTCCTGGTCATTAGCAACCACAGTGCATATTATTATAAAATTATATACCCATTATTTACTATTGTGAATTTACATAATAAAATACTGGTAAAATCCATTTTTCTGCTCGTTACCACTAAATAAATATTAATCTTCTTTACATTTGATTTTTAGATTTTAACAAAAGAAAACACAGAAGGCAAATCATTTAAATTAAATCAAAAATATTACTGTCCTTACAAAATTTAATGTCTTTTTGGGATTCACGGGAGTCCAAAATAGATTTATAGTTTTCGCCCTGCAGGTATGTTTTTGATGTTATTTGGGGCATTGATTGATGATATGGTCTATATTTAAGGCAGAATTACACAGTTCACAAGACTGAAGGTGGGATAAATCTATCCATTACATAAGTGTGGCTTAATTTGCAGTGCCCAGTTCTTATTCGGGTGATGTTCCTTCCTTCCAGTGTCTGTGTTGTAACTTAGATTATAGAAGTCTCTGACGTTTTTTTTGTGGAGATCACTGGATTTTAAAGTTTTACATATATTGTGCCATTTCTTTGTCATCTTGTTGCAGGTATATTTCAACATTTCGTTCAGGGTATGAGATCTTATTAGCAGCGCACGGCTTCAGTCATCTAACATATTCCTTTGTGTGATATATAAAAATCAGTCTGAAAATCCGGAATTATCAATGGAGGGTGTTTGATGGTTGTTGTTAGGATTTTGTCCAGTGCCTGAATGTAATCTAATTAGAACAAGCGTTCTTTTGGGGATTTTGATGAAATGTTAAATTAGATTGTTTGATCAGGTGTTGACTGAAAGTTTACTGTATAGTTAAATACTTAAGTGGGGTAATATTAATGAATTACCGGACACCGAGCTAGTTAGATATGTAATATACAATGTGTTCAGTTTTATTCCGCCGGAACGGTTCCACATAAGCGCTTTATCTGCAGTTGAGTTGAGTTCACAATACTTGCGGTACCTTGATAAGGCTTTGAATATTGCGGAGGCGGCCAACTTCCACGTACAGACGCGATGTTTGATGAGGCCTCTGTTTGCCAGAGCCGTCTGGACAGGGCAAACTTTTGGGCGTTTGCAGTGTGGTGGCAAAGCCGGTTAACTGACGGCACAAGATGTATTGTTTTCTGTTGCGATGCGGGCGAATGGAACTAATTCTCCCCAGCACGATGGCCTGAGCGCCCACTTCCGTTTCCTTCCGTTTCCTTCAAGCAACTCCCCCACCCCCATCCTCCAGTCCATCTCTTTCTTACTACTTCCCACGCACGCGCACGATCACGCGCATTGCCACTTATTCTCGATTCTCCTTCCCTCTATTTTCCTTTTATGAGATTCTGATGGATCAGGAGGGTATGAACCGGAGCGTCGAGGGGTTATACTGTACAGCAGAAAGGAAGGCCGGTTGAAAAGCGGAATGCAGGGGCTGCGAGGGTGGGAAGAAGAAACCTTTCTACTAATGGTCTTCAAAATTTGATGGCATGTCAGCAGCACATGCCACGGCGAGAAACAGAAAATGGCTGAGCAGCAGTGGAGAGGTGGAAAGGAAGTTGTGAGATATCGCGCGGCTATGGTGTGCAGACAGTAATGGAGGAGAGCGCTAAAGGGGGGGAGGGGATGGGGGATGGAGAGCATATTTCCACCACACACGTCAGTCTCAATGGCAGACGAGCGCTGTTTGCTCGGCACTTGTCTGCCAGCAGACTGGAAAAGTAAACGGGTAGTTTAAGCAGTACACCAAAGAACATCCACCAGGTTCATTGAATCACGCAGGGAAAAGTCTTCCCCACCCGAATTCAATCATTACTTAAATTAATTGTTCTTCTACTCCATTTTAACTGTCTACTCCTTAAGACAATTACACTCATCACCTTATTACCAAATATCAAATATATACACTGAGCACTGCTGAATAAATAAATAAAATTATGATGATAATTATTTCCCTTATTTTTATCAGTCACTTCTATAAACCAAAAATATATTTCAATTTTGATTTCAAAACATTATTTGGAAGAATTTCAATATTCATCTACATGCCAACATCGAAAAATTTCAGGAACCTGGGCGCATTATCATTATTAATATTAAAATAAATTAATTTTTTTTGGAAACATTACAAAAAAAATTAGTATAAAATATGAAAATTTTTTAAAACCATGATATAAAACATTTGGGTTTTCCCCCCATGATATATTGTTTAAAAATGTTATACATACCTTCATGTAATGTAGTAATCATATAAATTTCAAATTTTCTTCAATGGATTAGTATGCGATTCCAAACTGTGCTGACCTACACACAGCATTTTATTTTGTAGATGAATGTGGCAGTTGCCGAAAATTTTATTCCAAATCAAGTTTTGAAATCAAAATTGAAATATATGGAAGGGAAATATTTATTATCATAATAAATTAATTACCAGTTTTTTTAAAAAAAATTAATAAAGTCCTTGAACGAATTATTTAAAAAAATATGCAATAAATGAGTTGTCAGTTTTTTATTATTTAAATATTTAATATTATGTAGGGCAGACAGTAATATCACTAAAAATGCACATTTTGGAACGCATAAAGAACATAAAAAGCAGTTTACCTAAACACATAATAATGAATAACAACCAAATTGATTGCAACCATGTTGAAATTCTGGATTAACAAAATTGTTTCTCTGAATTAATGTCCGAAATGCTCCACACATTATGAAAAAACCATTAATTTACAACAATAAAAACGAATAAATTGAAGATCAAATGGGAAACAAAGTTTTTATCTAATTAAACCAACGTTTCGTCGCCACGTTAGGGACTTTCTCGTGTAATGTCTTAAAATGTTAAATATGAATGACCAAAAAGTAGTTTAAATGTACAAAAATCTGAACTGGACTGCCACTGAACAGGTTTACTCGAAATGTTGTTATAATTTCTAAAAGTAAATGACTTAAAATTTACTCAATTTTAATTTTAAATTAACAATTTATATTTACATTTTAATATACATTTTTTCATTTACGGATCAGTGTACAGAATTTTATGTTTTAGGAATTTGATCATGTTTCCATAGGCTTCGGTAGCTTGCTTTATTTTTGTAGGAACGTTTTTGAATTCGTCGAAATACAGTATTCCCACTTTTTGTAAATATAGTCATTGCTAAAATTTAATTAAATATTTTTCGGGCTTCTTAAAAATACACGAAGGACGCAGACAATTCAAACATAATTATATTTCTATTGAAATTAAACTGACAAAACTTCTTGAAAACATCTGTTAATTTAAAAAAACTTGATGGCATTTAATTTTTGTTGCAACTCAAAAGATTCCAAATAGAGACAACAGGCTGTGTAGTTTTTATTGCATATTTCATAAATAATTAAAACTAAAATTTAATTATTACTGATATGACAGTGTTATTTTATTTATTTTTTTAATTAATCATATTTTAATAAAAGTTTCGTGACTATTATACTTCTTAAAAGTATAACAAAACATAGCTAAATTTTAATACGGTCTTTATAAATTAAGTCTTGGAAAAATCCTGAACTAATCATGACCTCTGATAAATTTATGAATTATATGTCATACTCCTTGATTGTCATTCAATATAGTTTTGAAAGTTGTTCAGACGCAGCCAATGGTGAGTCGCGAGTTTTATAATTTCACCGGTCATTAATTAATAATTTTACAAACGGAACTGATGTCTTTTAAAGTGCTAAAATTAAACAGAAATAATATTGTCAAACAATCATTCAACCCTTTGTGCTTTAAGATTTTTTTTCAGTTTATGACCTTACAGGGCTTTAGGAAAATAATGTCTTGTTCGTTTACAATATAATATGGTTTAGTAGCTTTTTATCGGTCCTAACTTAAGAAATTTAATATAAATTTATAAATTTAGTAATTGTAAATACTCACTAAAATAATGTGAACATGAACCGAAATTAACATTATAACGTATTCACATCTCAATATTGTAATTGTATTTAAGAAAATATTATTCGAGATATTACTATTTTATAAAAAAAAATGTACATAGGTAAAATTTAGTCCACAAGTTATGATAAACATTGTAATTATATATGTGAAGAGAGAGTGCCAATTTTGTAGTATTCCATTATGAAGTGACCTTTTTGTTCACACGTCATAGATAACGCACCCAACGCGTCTGCTGTGATTATCTGAGAGATAGAAAGACTAGCGAAATTACATTTTCACGTTGCTGAACGTGTTGGACACAATAAACTTCACTGACAATATCGTTCCACTAATCGTGCTTCATACCAAAATTGGCTTACGAATTAAGCCGTTCCGTTGGTGATTCAACTGCGCACATCGCTGCCAAATGCCAAATATTTGTTCTTTTAAATTTCCCACGATTATTAAATTGTTTAGCGATTTACAGCGGACGAATCACAATATCTGTTTGATCCTTTGCGGACGTTCAAATTAATACATGTTGTTACCTGGTATTATATAAATGTTTTAAATTAAAAAATGTATTACCGACTGCTCCAATATTCTACCTCCGGGTTATTGTGTGTTTCTGTATGAAAACTCTAAAGTAGTTTTGAGTAAAAATTAATCAACTTAGCGTCGCAGGCTTATGAAAAAAGCATTTCAGCCACAGGGCTGGAAGCTAAGTCCGGTTCATTCGACCACACGGTCATCCATCTGCTTTCTCTATCCGCCTTCCCCTATCCTCACTCTGTCAATTCTGAACCAAAAGCCTCTCTCTCTCTTAATGTTTACCTCGCTGTTCTCCCATCTCCCCTTCTTACACTTCACCTAATTGGTAGAAAACTGGTCTTAGCATCAACATCGATATATTGTACCAATTTTCGTATTGAATGGACTATGATATTTCCTACTCCGTCTGCATACTGACCCTTGCTGGAAATTGTGGGCAATTCTTGTCTGGAAGCTTCTTTCCGGAATTATTTACTTGTACCTGGCTACGCCATAGCCAAACGTTCATTTAAGACAGTAGTGTGCGTTAAATGCAATTTTAAAATAAGTAATAATTAAAGTGAATGAGAGAAGATACATATAAAATAAATTATTACTAAATGCATTTTATTGTGCATTTTGTCTTCATTAAATTTACTTGGAACAGTTCCTTGGAAACTTGAAACATTCAAAATGGAACGTGTGAAGTTGAAAATACCTATTTTATATTATATTTAAATAAAACGATCTTTGTTTATTGTTTATATAAACGTTACCGATTACACAAATTGTGACAATTACCCGGAGAAATGGTAATGTTAGTGCGTGATAGAGCGTAGGTTTCTAAAGTTAACAAGGATTAAGAGAGGGATAATACGAGTAAATCCACCATATTTAATTTGTGTTGACAGTTTGTTTACATTCTACTAGGCCTTATTCAAGAGATTACCCTCACGTTTGCCCTGCAATACGAACATCAGGAAATGTGAAAAGCTAAGCAATACGGACGATTTTTGATTGTGTTCGTACATGTTCGAAATGATTTTGAACATATCAAAGGAAATCATACGTCAAATGCACGATCCCCTGTACGATACCTAAACATGATAACTAAGAATGCGGTTTTGTTTATTTTAAAATTATAATTAGAAAAAAGGAGGTGCTAATCACTATATTCAAATTTTAATCAGCATATGTCTTGAACGGTTCATTGAAAATCTTTTTCCGTCTTGAACGGTTCACAGAAAATTTTTTTCCGTCTTGAACGGTTCACTGAAAATTTTTTTCCGTCGTGAACGGTTCACTGAAAATTTTTTTCCGTCTTGAACGGTTCACTGAAAATTTTTTTCCGTCTTGAACGGTTCACTGAAAATTTTTTTCCGTCTTGAACGGTTCATTGAAAATTTTTTCCCGTCTTGAACGGTTCATTGAAAATTTTTTTCCGTCTTGAACGGTTCATTGAAAATTTTTTTCCGTCTTGAACGGTTCATTGAAAATTTTTTCCCGTCTTGAACGGTTCATTGAAAATTTTTTCCCGTCTTGAACGGTTCATTGAAAATTTTTTCCCGTCTTGAACGGTTCATTGATCAATTTACGCGTAGTAGAAGCAGCTCAACACTGAAGTGAAGAATGTGATCAAGAAAATCAGTTTATCAGCCTGTGCTGAAGCCGTTCAAGCGATGGAGAAGTTTATCACACGTAAAAATTGTCGATACTTTATTCATGTCGGTATTTCGCTCTCGATTCAAGTACTTTAAATGCCCGATATATTTTAACTTAATTCAGAATATCAGAATGGAAAAAATTCGAATTTACCCGGGTCCTCCCGCTTACCGGTTGGTTGTCCTACCGCTGAGCTTGTCCGGCTCGATGACAGGACCCATCCAACCTGTAACCTGAAGTTCAGGTCACCCACAGTTTACTAATAACACCCAAACCTAGGAAACAGTAAAAAGTTGACATTGTGTAAATTGATTAAAGGTTCTTGTTTCTATTTTCAAACAGTAAAAAAAATGCTTCAGTTAAAGCTGATTATGAAATAGAATATGGTCCATATTTTCTGTTCTAGTCTTCTGAATTTTATTATATAATTTCCTCGGTGGTGGAGCAACCGCCCGGTAAACAAGAAGTCCTGTGTTGAATTTCCAGGTCAACTCAAAATTTTTCTATTCTCATCTGCTTGATTTTTTGTTTTTAATTGTAACATTTAACGGTTCACGTAGTTTATTTTATTATTACCTTTATTTTGTAGTCGTGTAACCGTGTTATTAGAAACGTAAATTTTTCATACCGTTTTATCTTCCTTTCAAGGTGTGTACGATTGCTGCATTTTCCGGTTCCACAAGTTACGTCTCACATAAGTCAAACACTTTAGTTTTTACCTGCAAGAGCAACATAAACTTTAAATACTGTGAATTAAGGCCGAGGAAAGTAAAAACTGGAAAAGGAATTGCGAGTGGGAAGGATTAAGAGAGCGTGAGGAGAGACAGAGAGAGAGACAGAGAATCTGCGAGGATGAGAGCGAGCTTAAGCTTGGGTGGGTGCAAATTACCTTGCGCTCAGAATACGTGGCATTTGCCTCCGGAGCTGTCATGCCTATGACGTTGTTGCCTCTGAATTATGTCAGGCTACCCTCGGATGTTTGCCCCTGCTAGGTCGCACATACACAACGAGAAAACCTATAATTACGGTGTAATGAAACGTGTAAATGTCTATAGTGCATTACCTTAAAAAGGTAATTAATAATTTCCATGCCAATCTTTTTAAGGTAAGGTTGCTGTCATGCTACTAAAAATAAACAAGCTGATCCATAATTTATTAGTAAAACGCTGAAAAAGTTTCATTTCTGGGCATCTATGAACAAAATTTAGCTTTTCCCTATAAATGTCATTCAATTTAATAATTTTAAATTCAATTTGTCCCGGAAAACTTCCTTAATTCACTTAAAAAATTGGTGTATTGTTGTAGTGCTAACATAAAGTATTAATGCGGAGGTGTTGTTAATTGTATGTATCTATTAAAATTTTAAGCGTGTCATGTGGGTCATTATAAAAACACTGATTTAAAAGAATTTTCATATTTAAATCGTCACCATATGTGGGACTATCTCACGTTAATTGGAACCATACGAAATTTATATGACAGAGTTAGTAATAAAATTGGAAAATCAATGCATATTAAAGAAAAATAATTAAACGTATATCAGGAAATATAATATATCATTATGAAAAATGTCAATTATATATTTTAAAATAGTATGTAAATACTGATCATAGGGTAACTGTTAATTATTATAAAATTAATAATATTAGTAAAGAATATAAATAATAAAGGCATAAAAATGGAAGGACTTAGAATGTAAAATATTTTTGAAAGAAAATAGTGTAATTATGAACGTAAAATGGTGAGGAGTATTTTAATAAATTTTGTTAACGTCATGTTTTTTAGCGTATGACGCCAAATCGTGAATATATAAATAACAAGAAAACTAGGAATACTCGGGAATCAAACTGTTGGTCCAAAAAGCATTTTTCATTTAATTTAAATAAACTTATTTGTAGTACAATAAAACAAAATATACAAATCAAAATAAACTGAACAATAGAAATATAATAAAATCTTTAAATATTCGTTGAATTAGTATTCGATTACAATATTATAAAAACCCACCCCAGAAGTATAGATAAAAGGTAGGGAAAGGAAAGGACGAAAATGCAACGATGTGAACCGCTCGGCGTCCGGTTTGCAAGAGAGCCAGCCTCTGGTTCTTGGCCCCCTCTCCTGTACTACAATATTATAAAAATACACCCCTTGATTATGCCTAAAAGGTGGGGAAAGGAAAGGACGAAAATGTAATGATGTGCAAGAATCGGATGTTAAAAGAGGCTCGTATTATTAAGATTCCAATTTATATATTGACTCCATCAACCCACTATCGAGGACAAGTAAACAGATTTCATACTTAACAAGAAAATGAGAAAATACAAAACTTGAAATTAATGCATAGATTTATTGTACAGTTTAATACTAAATAATAAACAAAGTCATCTTATAACTGAAAGAAGACTTATAAAACACTTATAGTAAATAAAATTTAAATAAAAATTATACAAATAAAGAATTTAGATATATTTAAAGGATTAATATACATACATAAAGGAGGAGGAAGAACATAAATCTATGAATAAAATTATAAAAGTTGAAAATATAATAGAAAATTAATGTTACCCTAAAAATCACCAATATTATTACTTACGTGTTTGTGCGGAATCACAAACACACACTCATAAATTTATTTCACACAGAATACTGACCGCATAGTTTCTCATTTTACACAAAAATTAGATCACAAAGACGAAAAACTTATTGATAGTTTCACACTGGAAACCGTAGCTTCGTCAAAGACGCTAGCTAACTTTTGAATCAGAAGAGAGACTAGAAAGATATTAAGTTCTTTTGAAAACCACGGAGTCATTGATAACTCCACTGCTTATGTGGAGAATCGTATAACAAGACAAATTCATACACACAGATTAAGTAATCAATATTGGATATTAGAAGTTAACGCATTGATTGGAATTTTTTTCTACGACTTTCGTAGTTGCCTGTTTCTAGAACCCGGCGTTGTTTTGGATAGACTGTCCCGCATAACAGTGTTTAGTCAGGCGATTTTCTTTGCCATATTGGGCATAATTTCCAAGAATGGAAAACTGTGTAAATTCAGGACTTAAGCTCTACTTAATTTGGTGAATTTGTCAAGTTTCATATAGAAGAGGTTGACTTAAAAGTACGGAAGCAATTATGAATTAAAATTTGGTTTTAATTGATTAACGTTGGAAATACAATTTTATTTAAGTTTTCCGTGATCCAAACAGTCCAAATTCCATTAACGAAAGTCTCTAAAAACATTTCGTATTGTCACAAAATTATATAAGTTATATTGGAATAGTGTCAGTGGAACCTCTCGTGCAGAAAAATGTAAATATGTCAGTCAACAACAAGGTGGGCTTGGTAGACGTCTAAATTTATTGTTTTTTTTAAAAAAAATAATGGTGGGACGTTCCACGAAGAGATGAACGGCTACAGCCGTGGCAGAAATATGTTCTCCATCTGTAACAAATTCCCATTTGCGTCCCATGCGTGAACTTGAACGGCGCATACCACAACGCTATCAATGAGGCAACGAACCCATTCATTTAATGCAGCGCTAATCAGTTTCAAACAAAAACCGACGAGCGGAAAACATACAATTTATTACACTTGTTATGCACGCGTCCCCTCTCCTACAAGCTACCGGCCCCTCGCCCCCGCCCCCGCGTCCCCCGCCACGAAAAATAATTATAACAGCGAGCTCGGCGTTTTGTCGAGTTAACGCGTAATTACGCACAGTGGACATGGCGCTCTGGATGGCCGGGGATTGGCCGGCACTTCCGCAGCTATCAATTAGCTATCGCAACCATTAAAAGTAATGCTCGCCCGTTTGTCACAGAGTGGCGCTTCACAAACAGCTGGAGCGGCCGTTGCAGATACATCAAAAGACTCGGCCTGCTCGCTGAAAAAAAAAATCGGAGAATGGCCCTGGTTAAATTACCTGGACCGTGGCCGGGGTGATTTGAAGTAGTTACCAGGAATTGCGGCTTCATTGTTTTACAGAACGGCAGTCGATGAAATTTGACCCCAAAAACTGGTGGTAGCATCACTTAAATTGATGGCCAACGGGAGACTAACAAAGGTAGAGCCACGGGGGGAGAAAGGCCTCAATATCCTGGTAATACAATTTACTTCCTGTCGACCACCTTAAATTGTTCACAATGTCACAATTGCCTTCACCCCAGATGTTATCCGTTATTCTCACAAATTTGTCAGGTCACAGATTCTTCACCTGTATAACATAAACAAACTAAGGGCAGTGTGAGGAAGCTGACAGTAGTTTCAACCCTTGAATAGTCGCGGTAGGCCCAGGAGACCTACGCTACTTAATTGTTTTTCTTGTCTCTGTCGCCAGGTCAGATACACGGATGTACTTTGATGACATCTCAGAGGAATGTATTTACAATGCTCTGCCAAGGCCACGTTCCAAAAGCAACCGTAGTTTCTTTGATAATGACGTTTTAATCTTCGGTCTAAGGGACCTACTGTGACCACTCCCGTCAAAATATTTCTCGTAGTAGTACGGAGTCATAATATAATTGCTTATCATAAAAATCCTTGTCGATTATTCAGTTTACAAGCCAAATAAATCTCTTTTGATACTTAATTTTATATTTTCATATCTGACTATATTTGTGGCCTTTGTGTTTTTTGTGCGAAATGAGAAAAAAAATATTCAACTTGAATAATCCACAAAATGTAGATAAAATTCGTCGTGGTTGATATAGATAAATTAAATTCTACTTATAATACGGCGCGAATTGACCATGGTAAATTTTTATCATTAGCTGAAATAAATTTGAGAATTGGCAATGTCTCGGAGTATTCTACAAGGAGAAACGTAGTGAAAACTTTAGCTATGGAAACGGTAATAACTCAACATATAAGGAGGTCATTAAAAAAATAGTTTTATCAAGTTGCTTAAAAATTCTTTTTGAAAGGTACAGACCGGACCCACCGAAAGACGAAGAAGAAATAACTTGCCAAATGGCAAAAAGTGAAAGAAAGAAATGCGGGCCACGTTAGAAGGAAAGTAAAGAAAAGTGTAAAACACTGTGTGGTTGTGAACAGCGTGGACATTTTACGTATTTGCGTATACTCACAAAAATAATTTGGCAAGAATTCCTTGTCAAAGATTCAGAGAACATCTGAAACAGACTTGGTTAACGTATTTATTTTACAAAAAATGTAATTATTTATATTATAATTATATATATATACTAATGTAACTTATGAGCATTTTATCAGAATTTTTACAATTTAGAATACTTAAAAATCACAGTAAGAATTAATCAAATAAACAATAACGACCTGTACTTTCAAATAACTATACTTCGAGAACACTGGAGCTGTTTATGGATCTGGCTTCTAACTGATGCTTGGTTTACATAATTATAGTTCCTTTTTTAATCACTAAAAGGATATAGTAATATTAGATAATTACAAAAATGTCCTTGCCAATTTATTCAAAATATTTATTAAATTTTTACTAAACCAGGCTCTGTATGAATGTGCGTATGTTAAATTCCTGTAAAAAATCAAAATAAATATTAACAAATGTGATTAACAACGTAATAGTTAACTTTAGGTCCCCAGGACTTAGCACGACTAATCGCGTTAGTTTAAGGGGCGCGACTAACGGAGAGGTGGGGGTGGATAAGAGTCACATGAAAATAAAAAGGAAACTGGTTAAATGCTAGTCTCTGTGTTACATTATGACTTTTAAAATGGGATTTATATTCTGTTAGAGTACTGAAAATATTTCTGTACCTGGAATATTTTTGACTCTGTCCAGATACTGCGAGTATATTTGAGGATCATGTTGTGACGTTTTCGATGCCGGTTTAATCATGTGTTGAACAAGAACTAAATAAAGTACCGGGATAATATAAATAAATACCCGGGCAACACCGGTTACTACATTATAATTCTTACATATTGGAAATCTCCCAGGATTTTTCAATAAAATTTTAATCATGTAGATTTATTCCAAGCCGATTGACAGTCAACCTGTTTGATGTAATTTTAACAATTCCTAAAGTATATTTGAACTAACCTCAGGTTTCATCTTGGCTAGAATATTATAGCTCTGTTTTTTTTAAAACTTGTTAAATTTTTGCTGGTATTAATTTTTTTCAAATTGTTTCTAATGTTTTTTATTCACATTGAACGAACGTTAATATAATTAATAATTCAACTGGTGTCTTGCTGCCATGTTTCCGATTCTGTTCTGAAGATTATCGTCCCCACGAAGCCCCGCAATATACCTGTCTGTTAAAACAGACGCCAGCAAAACACAGTAAAATAATTAATTAATTGACAATCACACTCATTTTCCCAGCTTCGTCAAGACATAAGTACAGTTTTACTCTCTTCGAGCTGAAATTTATGCATGCAGCTTCTCATTCACATAAACTGGCTGAACGATCACCTTGAACACTTGTGTCAATGAGGTCGGTTCTGCCACTCTTTCTCTCGCGAAACAGTTAATCTTCTTAATTTGTGTGTTAAAACGCTGATTTCTGACTGTTGTTGAGTGATTTGAGGTATAAATAATCACAATTTTTTGGATATATACATAAATAATTTCTCTAATACAAAATAATCATACTTGAAAAAAAGTTACTATCCAAAAATTTCTGAAACTTTTTATCAAAGAATTGCTTTTAAGCACATTGAATGGGAAAATTTCTTCTCCATATTTAAATAAACAGGTTAAATGCATTATTCTTTTCGTTTATTTGAAGTAAGTAGTAATCATACGCATAAATTGTGCGGAGTCATTTCCATGTAGAACAAAAACGTCTTCGTACTGCAAGTTTCCTTCATTACTCTAGCTAGATTCCCCAAAGGAGTCCGTTATGGCCGACTTTAAAACAATGAACTGCGTATCAGATTAAATGTAAAATGTAGCAGAAATGAAGTCGCAAGGCTTTAAGTGATACAAGTGTTCTCGTTAGAGTTTTCATTGCAATGGTAATGGCCGCAGTTCAATGCAGTTACTGCTAATAGACCTGTCTTTACATTACTGACTTTCGCAATCCTTTTAATTTCAGCCAGAAGTCACTTTACGGAGATTACTCTTCAATGGAATCGAAATTGCGTTGCTGTTCACAACAGATTACAAATTGCTATTCGTACTCATTATTGGGTTTATTGTTACGTGTTAGCGTTTTTAAACAGGCTTGTGCTTGGGTTTTATTTTCATTACAGTAATTCTGTGTTACCCTTAAAAAAATCTTTTTCTGTTCTTGTACCAAATTTTGACCTTCATCTCTGAATTCCACACACTGCATCATTATTTTGGTTTAAACTTTTATTTTTTAAATATATATAACACACATTGATTCATAAACTCCTACACATGTAGATTTTGGAAATATAAATGTTAATATAATTATTATACTCGTATAACGTGCACGGAAATGGAAGATCCGAATAGAAATATTCCGAATACAATTTTTTAAGGTTCCTATTTTGTAGTAGTATATAACATAATTTGAGTACAGCGACAAAAGTACACGTTAATAGACGTTTTGTTAATATAATAATGTGAAATTTTGTTGGTAATCCATTAATTCCTAACTTAATAATTCCCCATTATACATTACTAATATTAATACTAACTATTCTGGATTATTTTATTATAAATGCATTCAGACGTCTGAAGTGTGTCTATAGTTGAAATAAATTACATTTAAATTCAATTTCCTTATTTTTCCCATCAAATTAAATTACATTTTTTTGTATCTACCGTAATAATACTTATGGCTGATTTTAATTTTAAGAAAGAGTAATCGATTCATTTGTTTCATATAGTGCCTAATTAAAAATATTGTTGGTTCATTTTTAATATAAATTTACCTTTATTAACTTTTGTGTGTCGTATTTCTACATATTGCTACAACTACATTTTTTTAAAAAAATGTGCAAATCTCGGTCGTTAATTGAGGATTTTTTTTAATTATTTAATAAAATCTGAGACTTCTCAGACGTGTGAAGATTGTTCCTATTTTAAATAATATTATTTAACTTCCCGTACGGATTACCCAAATAATTCAATTTAACATAAATTATTCTATTATGTTTCTCACTAGCGGATTAAAAGAAGTATCTTCAGACTGCACTCATTAATATTTACATTTTATTAGTATAATAATTAATCAATAAATCATTTCAGTTTTTATTTTTTATGTTACTTTCTGTTACATATTTAGTAGAAAATAACGGTTTTGTGCAAATATTTATTTAAAAATTAACAATTATAACGAACATGCCGTACACAAAAAATAATTGTAATCCCAAAATAAAAGTTTCTGTTGTTCAGAAAAAGGTAATTATTTTGCGGGAGGAATTTAATTTCTGTATAATTTATAAATATAGTGGATTAAGAACCAAAATGTTGTTAGTGTAGCTATAATATAAGGATTATACCAATAAAGAAACTTTTTATATATTGATCAGTACATTTTTAATACGTTTTTGTATCTTTAACGAAGAACCGATATGCTATATATAAATATATTGAAAAACCTTCATACCTCAATTTTTAGGAAAGATTAATTGTGAATAAAACAAATTAATCATTTATTTTATTTGAATAATATCAATTGCCACTAAAAATGTATTAATTTTTATTATAATTCTTTACATTCCCCCTGTTCCCCATAACTTCTTACGGTTGATATTTTTATTTTTCTAAAGTTAATATCTTTTGGCCTAAATACTAAAATTTTCTAATTTTTTTTTGAACTCGTTTACAACTTTACTCCCATTTTACTTTTGCAAAATTTCAATTTCATTTGACCATGTTATTATTGTGCTTGTGGAAAACATTTTTACGTCATAGTGAACAGTCACTTCCTAGTGTCACCCTTTCTGATACCTTCTATGGTGTTGCTTCGTAAATTCCAAAAATCCCTATTTTCTCTTTATATATGGAAGTGTGGTCTTTCAGATTGACTCATTTAAAACTGTTTGAATAAATATCCGTGTGCCTTACTTCAATTCGTTCATTGCGTTGTCAAAGTCGTATTTCGCTCAGTCATGAAAACGGAGACACCTATATACATTAAAATTAATTACGTGTACTGAATAAATATATATGTATATATAAGTGTGTATGTGCGGCCGCGTTTAAATGTATTTAACCGCTATCAAAAAGCTACACTGTGCGTATCCAAATTAAATATAATATTTTTTGAAAACTTCTGTGTAATTAATATTTGGTTATGTGGATCCTGAGGATGTTCTTCCTTATATTTTCAGCTGATGCACTCCAACGAGCACCAGGTAACCTTGCAGAACGTTGGCAGAGAACTGACTGGCTACTACAAGTGCGAAGTCTCTGCAGACGCTCCGCTCTTTCACACAGAAATAAAATCGGCGCTCATGATTGTGGTCGGTGAGTAAATTATATCCCTGCAACTTATTGTCAAACGCAACTTGTAAAGAATGCTTCATGTAGAAGAATCAATATACTCAGCACACGTAGGGAAAAGTTAATTAGATAAAGACACATTAGAAACTATCTTGTTTGAAACCAATCAAGAATTGTTTCCTTGGTTAAATGAATAACATTAATTTATTTTAATCATCTGTTGGGTGCGTCGAACTTTTATATTTGGAAATCCAGGTCAGGTACTGGAATGAACTCTTATGACATCCCATAAAGCTGTGTTTACAGCGGTCACTCGCCCACTCGCGTCACTGTTTTTTTTCTTCCTCTTTGCTGCAGTACGTTACGATTATTGAGTTATTTTCGTACAAAACGTTGACGAATATTCGCGTTTAGCATTAAATAATTTTATATTTGTTACATAAATATTTATTTTTATAAGAGTAAACAATAAATTTTTGTCCTTTTCTTTAGTAACTTTTTTTGATAATGAACAGATTTGCAAGATGAGTAATACGTATATAAATTCAATAACGCTCGATATATACGAGTGGTTCGTGTTATTTTAGCAGACGATATCAAAACAGATAATCTCAGACATATTTATGACTTAACTCAAATCATCTCCACTTGTGCATGTCTTTCTTATATAATTTTTTAGACTCAATTGCAGTAAATGCTTAATCAGGAATATTAGAAGTTTTAATTAACATAAAAGTGAGCAAGTATTTTTGTTTCTGATTCAATAGTTCTCTGACTTACACACCATTTTTTGTTGTTGTTGTTTTTGTTGTGGTATTGAGTCCCAAGACTAGACCTCAAGCCTCTTTTGCGCAAGTATTTTCATTTCATTTTAAGTAGTACAATCCACGTCTTTCCTAATCTGCTTGGCGCATTCAATCCTTAACCATCCTTTTTTGTTCTTATACCACACACTTCCTTCTAATTCTAATCTTACAAGACACTCCTGTCTTAAAACGTGGCTTTTAATCTATCCCTTCTCTTAGTCAACGTCCTCCATACTGTTCGCTTTTCCCCTATTCTGTTTCGAACTTCTTCGTTTGTGATTCTATCCACCCATCTGATTTTCAGCACCACATTTCAAAGGCTTCTATTCTTCTCCTTTCCCCAACTCCTATCGTCCACGTTTCGCGCCCTTATCGCTCCATACGTACATTTTTAGCAACGATTTCCTAATATTCACACTTATATTACCAGTAAGTAAATCCCTCTTTTTTTGCGAAAGCCTTCCTTGCCTGGATAGTTATTTCGCTTCCCTAGTAGCATAATTATTTAACTACCGTCAAAATATCCCTTCCCAATCTTACAGCCTTTGTTATTCAATTGTTTCCCATACCACACTCCACTACCCTTTATTAATCTTCATATTGAACTCTTTCTCCAGGACCCCGCTCATGCCATTTATTATGATTTCCAAATCGTCTCCTGACTCCCCTAATACCAAATTATTATCGGCAAAGAGTAATGTAAAGTACAATTTAAAATTTTCTAGTCTGTTTTGGCCATTAATTCAAATTTTATTTAATGAGCTCAGTTGTCTCTGGGACAGCACACACGAAACATTTGACTGAGGGGACCGTTTAAGTGCTTTTATTGGATTCGGTTTGAATAATAGCTTGGCTGGGGTGTTGCTTAACTTTCGTAGGGGTTAGACTTAATTTGTCATTTGGACTTCCGATTTGCAAGTGAGATGGATTGCCGATTTCCGTCAGCTTAATTTACAGACGTGCAGACTCGATCGGTTTAATTTGTGATTGTTTCCCACTGTGACAGAATCCTACATTCGAATGTAGAAGCTAATTTTGAGATTCTGTGAATCTTTAGTAATGTGAAAAAAAAATTAGGTGTCGTAATTTTTTATATTTTACATTGACTATTGCTATTTTCGTTAAATAAAGGTCTTGCCAGTACCTTCACATTTATTTAAATCATGAATAAAAAATTGTTAATGGTTGAAACCATTCAAGAAGTTAATTACAGGCGTGCAAATGTTCAAAACATTGTTGTTGTTTCTCCAATTCGTAGGTAATGATAAGGCATTCATTGCTGTGCAACGCTCTGCAGTGTTATGCTATTGTGGCTCTGACAACGTGACAATCTCGGTGTTAATTTGCAACTGTATAGCTGTTGTCTGACCCCTCGATTACTACAATTAACCGGCAAAATGGCGCAAGCATCCTCGTAAACCTATCGTCGCTCAACACAGACTAAGTTTACACGCAGGCAAGACAGTTATTTCCTGGAGATCGGATTAGTAAATGTTCTGCTTTTTAGTTTCAGAAAAATTATTACATGAACAGTTTATCTTTAGAAGAGAACCGGTATATTTTAAAGTGCGCAACTCATTGTTTATGTTAAGTAGTTATGCTGCACACTAATTATAATTTAATTAAAACCATTTTTTAAAAGACAATAAACATTATTTATTTTAAAGGTGTTCCTGTGAGAGTTACTGGCAGGAATTTCCCCCAGAGTAACTGTGGGACTCGTCTGATTAAGTCGGGAATGCCTCGTACTCTGTTTTTTTTATTTAAGTTCTGACATGCCGAGACACTTTCACCTAGTTTGGGAGGTATATGTACTGGGGTCGAAGACCTTGGGCATATGTCAACAGCAGTTGCCCGCTGATCCCATTAGATCAGTCGGAAAACTAATTCCTAAATCTTGTGGAGACACGGAGAAGGGAATGCTGCGACCCCACAGCAAAGTCGTCTCTCGTCATTCGGAAGGGCGTAAGAATAGTACCCATTGCCCGACCTACCTGATGCAGGTTTTCTTGGGTTTTCCCTGCATCTCTTTAGGTGAAACATCGGGTAGGATCAACCCTTGGTTACCTTGCTCTACCTTCCTCATCCCCCCTTTTCAATTCCCTTCCTATGCCATTAAAGAGGAGTTGCCTGTTTCAGAATCACCCTCATGTAACCTCCTAACCCAAAAAATATATACTTTTTAAAAAAGATAAGGACCGTCTTATTGCTATCTGTAATAAAAACGGATGTATGCTTCTTTATGAGTATACCTGTGTGTTTCTAATTCTCTAAACAAATCTATACCCGTGGACAAATAATGCAATTATTGCAACAATATTTGGACTCTCATATTCTTAAAAACCCAAGGAAAAACACTTCCGAGGGGAGGTTCGTGACGTCACCATCATTGAGTCAACAAATCCGCAATATTTAACAAGTCAATTTGGCGTCTAGGTTTACAGTTTTCTAATTCTAAATTACGTATACATTCTGCAAAATTCGAAAATGTGGAAGAATAATGATTTTTTATAAAAATGCAAGTTTGTTTTTTATATATAAATCATCCATGACAAATTTCAAAATCCATTTAATCAATATCAATTACAAAAATATTAAAGGACGATAAAAATAGTACAAAATTGTTAATCGAAAGATCAAATTGTACTGGTTATTTGTATTAGTCTCTAATGACTATTTTGTTGGTGAGACTACAAATAAATTTAATAATAAAAAAATAATAGATAAGATTTTAATACTTGTAATTTATTATGTTAGATGTCAATTGCTTGAGTGAGAATTTTCCATTAACTTGGTCAAGTGTGAAGTTTGAATTATGTGGATTTTTCAATTGCGACGTCGGATAATAATTTTAGTAGAATTTTCTAAGACCTCTACACACATTTCATATGTTTTGCCGTACTGACAAGAAATTTTTATTTAAACATTTTGTACATCAGAGAAAATTGTCTAGTTTTTTAAAAGAAAATTTTGAGGTTAGAAATTAATTTACTTATATTAATACAACAGTTATGATATGGCGGTAGTCATTCAATGAATTACAACTGTATTGAAACTAATAACATGGCGTTTATTACGCTTCCTGTGTGTAGTAATGACGTCACAGTGACTAAATGTATCTCCCTAATTACCAATAGGAGTAAAGAAACTATTTTTTGAAACGTATTAGAGTCATAATCAGTATTTTTAAGTGGTAGAAAATAAATTAATTCCGGGCTAACGACGCGACTTGACGTCACAACTTGACAAAGTTCTGTTGAATATATATCCTTTAACAGTAGTAGACACTTAAAATACTTTCTAAAAGCGTCAATAAAACTCTAGGTTATGTAGGCGTAACAAGGTAAGTTTCCAGAAAAGGGCGCGCTCTATGCTGGTTAAATTACATTAATTTTGAATTAAATACTGAACTGAGAAATTACGATTAAGTACACGGGCAATGCCTGGTAGAAAAGTAGTAAAATTATAAGTATTTTCGTATGAAAAATATAGTCTTGGCTTTGGTTTACTTCAGAATACTGGAAAATGAATTTTTTGATTCAATGTTGGTAATAGAATTTAAGGTCGTTATGATTTTATTGTCATATTTGGTGATTCTCATGCAAATAATTAAATGAGTCTAGATGTTGCGTAAAATTGGAGTAAAATGATTTGTTATAATTTATTTTAACCTTCAAACCAACAGAAGTGTAGGACTAACCCTTAAAGCATCATCACAAATATTGCCAACGTGACGGAAGTAGGCAGATGAATTCAAAGGAAATTGACTCTTAATTTAATAAGCGTTCAATATATGCAGAAGAGAATAAGTAATAATAAAAATACAAGGCAGTTTTGAAAGTTGTCCATTTAAAGAAAATCGAGGTTTATTTCGATTTAAAACATGCCGAGCCCAAACAATGTCAACACTGAAAGTGAAAGAACTCTCAGTGAGATGGCTACCGCGTTGATCCCAAAATTTATTTCATTTTCTTTAAAATCTCGTTAACTTTTACGGTCATTATTGACTGATTAATTACATTGATTATAAAATAGTTAATTTTGTCTTCTGGTTGTTGTTGTGGTAATAACACTATATTTGTAAACTCAATTGAGATTTGTTTTTTTGGAGAATGTTGATAATGAAGACAGAAGCTCTAAGCTAGTGGAAGTAGTCCCAATGATTGCGACAGCTTTTTCATCAACGGGAAAACTTCATGACCACTGTACTTTTAGAATATCATCGTCTATTTCTGATAGACTATCTGTTGAAAATTATTATTCAACATTATTGGAAAAAATTGAAGCAAGGTGATCAGATAAAATGTACAGACTTAGGCAGGAGAAAGGTACTTGTCGTTACGATAATGTGGCTGATAAAATGTATATTCGGTTTTCGGTCGTGCATTGCCGTGTTGAAGAAACACTTAATACAGATTTTTCGGTGACTTTTCTTCAATTCCACCCGAAAGACGTCATTAACCCACCTGACGCCAATCTACTGAATCTATAATGTGAAGGAACTTCGATTTTTTATTGTGATATAAATGCTCTATTTTTCTAAGCAGCAAATATCAATAAATGTTGTTCAAGTGTCCAACAACGCCTCCTTTACAAAGACAGTAAATGGTTCCCGTTTGTTCTTTGGGTAAGAAAGTAAGGCATAAAAATGAACTTCAAAATTTCATATGAAAAAGGAATTTACCTACGGTCTAGTTGTATTGATTTCGGCTAGTCTTACCTGCAAATATTCAAACACACCTTCCTAAGAACAGCCATTTCTATTCTGAGAAATTGACTGAGGGGCGTCAGTAGGGGGCTTTGTTTTTTTTATGTCTGTGCGGCTCTTTGCCAAATGGATTCTACTCCCTTACGATCATCATTCGTGTTTTTATATCCACCTTGTAAAAAAGTTTAGATGAGGTTGCGATCCCATGTCAGATTGTACAGTTTTAAAATGTGATTCTGGGACGGTTGGAGTAGGATGCTTATGTCTTCAGAATAAATAATATCTCTCATTTACGATTCTTCTTTAACGGTTAAAACGCAGGGAATTTAGGAAAAGAAGTAGGAAAGAATTGGTAACGTGAGTTTTTGGTATCTTAGTACCATTGTGGGAACTATTAAGCACTATTAAGCACTAGTGAAGATTTTCAAAAGTTGTATATAAGAAAGTAGGAATTAAATGGTCTTTAAAGGAGACCAGGAATGAAAGTCAAGCTCGAACTAACTCTTATCTCTCTCTCTCTCTCTATATATATATATATATATATATATATATATATATATATAGGAAAGAATTGATAACGTGAGATCTTTGTTTCTGAGTACCTGCTCATCGAGGAGTACCTGTAGGAGCTTTCTCTCGCAGGCATTTCTCCCCAGATTGACTACGGGGCTCACCTGACTGCGTTGGGGATGCCCCCTACTCTCTCTTTTCTATAGGTTTTCACCTATGTATATACTGGGGTGTGAAGACCTTGGGGTAACAGTTATCCGCTGAAACTATTGGTTCACTCAGCCAACTTCCTCTGGTGGAAAGACGGAGAAGGGAAATGCTGCAACCCCACCGCAAACTCATTTCCCGCCATTCAGAAGGGCATTCAATAGTTCTATCTACCTGATGCAGGTTTTAGAGGGTTTTCTCTGCTTCTGTTTAGGTGAAACACTGTGCAGGATACTTAAGGGACACGGGGACTGAGAATTGAAATTCCTGTAAATGAATTGCTACTGGGCTGAAATTTTAACTGTTTATTAACAACGCACATGCGTAGCAGTGTACAAAATTTTGTTTTTCTAAACTTGTGTTTTTAGATGGTTTCAAAATTATTTTCCAAATTTGACAGTTTTGAAAATGTTTCTTGCGTTACGTACTTCAATATATTTTAGTATTCTTTACATTAATATGCAGGGCTGACCATTTTTATGAATTGTCAGTATTATTTTTAAATTTGAAGAAAACTGTGTGGAAAAACGAATTTTTTACTAAGAGCTTCATACTGTTCCTTAAAAACTGACACATTTCATCACATTGAAAATTTGTTTCACCTGAAATACTTGAAAAACTAGAAAGATAATACTTGTATTTGAAGGTATCAGCACGTTAATTATGTAAAAAAATTAATAAAGACAATATCTCAATATTTTTGACGCATAGGTTTTTGGTACCAGCAATCGTGAAGTCAAAAAAAAGATTTCTCTAAAAAACAGAATAAGAATCAAACATATTAATTAAAATTGTCTAGGAGCAAATGCTAAAACTTCCGTCTTTTGTTTGGCAGCTTCTTTTATCAGTTTACTGAATTAATAGGCATATTATAATGAAAAAACGAGAGAATCGATTGTTTTTCAGATTTTGGCTGTAATTTCAGTCCCCGTGTCCCTGGGACAACCCTTAGTTATCTTGATCTACCTTTCACATCTCATTCCCACTTACGCCTTAAATGGTACAGTGCTGCTACAGTCAAGTCAGTAATGATCTGTATAGAGCCAACCGGAGTCGTTTTGTATGCACGAAAACAGCGAATTAACATTTTTCTTTGCGTAACTAATAAAGTTCTTTTCACATGAGTATGAAGAAGTCGATGTTCTAGAGAAGGGATTCATTATAAGCATATTCTTTCGAATATTGACTTGTAATATAGGATGAAATTTGATGGGTGTATTTTGCATGTTTTTGGATCACCCAGAGTTTTTTGATATTTGATATTGAGATATTGTCTTTATTAATTTTTTTACATAATTAACGTGCTGATACCTTCAAATACAAGTATTATCTTTCTAGTTTTTCAAGTATTTCAGGTGAAACAAATTTTCAATGTGATGAAATGTGTCAGTTTTTAAGGAACAGTATAAAGCTCTTAGTAAAAAATTCGTTTTTCCACACAGTTTTCTTCAAATTGAAAAATAATACTGACAATTCATAAAAATGGTCAGCCCTGCATATTAATGTAAAGAATACTAAAATATATTGAAGTACGTAACGCAAGAAACATTTTCAAAACTGTCAAATTTGGAAAATAATTTTGAAACCATCTAAAAAAAACAAGTTTAGGAAAACAAAATTTTGTACACCGCTACACATGTGCGTTGTTAATAAACAATTGAAATTTCAGCCCAGTAGCAATTCATTTACAGGAATTTTAATTCTCAGTCCCCGTTCCCTTAAGTATCCTGCACAGTGTTTCACCTAAACAGAAGCAGAGAAAACCCTCTAAAACCTGCATCAGGTAGATCGAACTATTGAATGCCCTTCTGAATGGCGGGAAATGATTTTTCGGTGGGGTTGCAGCATTTCCCTTCTCCGTCTTTCCACCAGAGGAAGTTGGCTGAGTGAAGCGGATAACTGTTACCCCAAGGTCTTCACACCCCAGTATATACATAGGTGAAGGTGTCTGCATGGGAAAACCTATAGAAAAGAGAGAGTAGGAGGCATCCCCAACGCAGTCAGTGAGCCCCGTAGTCAATCTGGGGAGAAATGCCTGCGAGAGAAAACTCCTACAGGCACTCCTCGATGAGCAGGTACTCAGAAACGAAGATCTCACGTTATCAATTCTTTCCTATATATATATATATATATATATATATATATATATAGAGAGAGAGAGAGAGAGAGAGAGAGAGAGAGAGAGAAGAGTTAGTTCGAGCTTGACTTTCATTCCTGGTCTCCTTTAAAGACCATTTAATTCCTACTTTCTTATATACAACTTTTGAAAATCTTCACTAGTGCTTAGTAGTTACATTAAATTCCCACAATGGTACTAAGATACCAAAAACTCAGTAGGCTATTCTTCAAAAGTTATGCTGACTTTTTGGACGTTATGTATTGTGAATTTAACAGCTTTTCGGTGCCATTCTAATGCATACTAGAAAATTTTTCTTAGACTTTTATAGGGAAAGTGAGATACGGAGAAACACAGGTATCGAAAAATTATTGAGTTAAAGAGGGCATGAAAATTTGCATCCAATGATTTTAACATGATCTTTTCTTGTTTTTCCCTTCCCTATCCTCGCCGTTCGCGTTGCCTTGACTCGTCCCGTCAATATCGTCTCTCAGGATGAAGGTATCGCCGTGACACTGTTATTCAATAACAAATCCGATTCCGAGCTCCTTGCTCGTGTAACAGAACAACAAGAGCGTCGCCTCACCTTTGCAACTTTATCTCGCTAACACGTGAAATATTATATTGCGGCAGTTCGCCTCATAAATAAGGAGGGCAGGACGCGGTGCTGCACGTTATGCATGCCTACGCACGAGACAAATGACATGGCAAAATAGAAGTTATAAGCGTCCTTCTGGCGGAATTGGCGAAGAGCACTCAGCAAAGTCGGCTGCGCACAAGTGGACTTCTTTCACGTGAAACTTTGCCCGTATTTTAGCTTTTCAGTTGTTGCAGAATACCCTATTCTAATCCATTAAAGAGTTTTGTTGTTCAATGTGCTCTGAAATGTGCCGAACTCCAGACTCAAACTAGTGTTGCATAACATCTCGTGATAAAACATGTGAAATGTTGCTCACAAAAAAAAGAAATATACGACCAAATAGACTGTCAAAATGTTCAGTAATAACAACTTTGATATTAAATATCTTCTAAATACTAAATTTAATAATTCACTCACATCTGACATTAATGAAATGTTGTGCTGTCACGTGTTCATCTGAGGTCCCCAGGGAGCCTCGAGCAAAGAAAGGTAGAGATCCTTTAACAAGATTTCGGTAAACAGAGTCTGGCGTTGACTTTGCTATCGAAGTTGATACGGAACATGAAAGAAAAGTGAGATATATAGATTATCTGGAACTAGTATAAAGTTGCAAGAAACGTTTAGTAAAGATTTTGGTTCAGTGAGTGGGTTTGCATGGATCTTACCCGATAAAATTCGACTCAAACACAGATGTGTAGTTTTAGATATGTGTATAATTAATTTTTTTGGCTATTTTAATCCGCAATTCCCTGTATATGCTAAATTTAGCTTACCAGGGTAAAATTGCTCTGAAGGAAAAAAAACCCTTACTACTGGTAACCCTGAGAAGTTACGAGGGTTGCCAAACTCCTCACCCCACTATAGACTTCCTGTTCATTATATTGGTTCATATTAAGGATAGTGGGGGATTCACACCGCCCTAAAAGAAACCTTCAGTAAATTTGAATAAAATCTGGTTGTTGTCTGGTTTATATTTTCGATTATTTCTTTCTGAAATTCAAATTGCTTCAAGGCTAATATAAATGATAGGCAAATTTCCTCACATCCTAAAATTTTTTAAGGATCCACTTTTTGGTAGTCCTGAAAGGTGTCATGCCAAAAATTACATTCTCATACAATGTGATGAGGTGTTTCATCTTCCTGTTTGCAGAAAGAACAAGTAGAAGATTCTATTAAATTTAACTGTTTTTAGAATTGTATGGACGTGTGCAAGGGAAAATCTAACTACTTCTTTTGTTGGAGTTATAATGCTGCGTTGTAATCGTGATTCAACCGTGGGTATTAATTTCTTTGACCAAAGGCAGTTTGTCCCATCTGGTTTTCCATTCTTTCATCAGCTATTCTTTACATGTATCTTTGGATTCTACAGATTTGTTGCTAATTTGGTGGACGATGTTTTGCGTTATTAAGCTTTAAGTGGTACAGTGCTGCTGCATCTTAAACAAATTACATAACTCTGCTAATACAAATACAGTCATAAATAATTTGAGTATAAAATTAGTAAAAAAATTTGAACCTAAAACTACTCGACCAACGCGTCATGGAGATCCGGAAACGTGGGTCGTAACCGGAAAACCGGAGATGTTTCACAAACAAAATGTATAAATGTTGAAAGGATGAGGAGACAAAGAAATTAAGAATTCTCTCCTTCAGTCTCTCCACGAAAATAATATAATAATAAAACTAGTGTAACAGATGATGATCTTACATGCTAAAACAAATTTAAATATACGCATATAATTTATTATTGTATTCATACATATTTATATCTATGTAAAAAAATGTACCAACAAAAGAAAAATATTGTTAAACAGACCTGTTATTGAATCTAGAAAACAGGTCAAGTAAAATTATTATCAATAATAAAAATAAAATAAAAAAATAAAAAAAGTGCTGCTGCAGTCAAGTCAGTAATGATCTGTATAGAGTCAACCGAAATCGTTTTGTATGTACGAAAACAGCGAATTAACGTTTTTCTTTGCGCAACTAATAAGGTTCTTTTCAAATGAGTATGAAGAAGTCGATTTCCTAGAGCAGGGATTCAATATAAGCATATTCTTTCGAATATTGACTTGTAATATAGGATGAAATTTGATTGGTGTATTTTGTATACATTTTTTGCCGAAGGTAGGACCTGATTCACGACGGAGGCAGCTTTCTGTGTTATTTCACGAATATGTGGGAGGAAGGATAATTTCGAATCTAACACAACACCTAAATAATCTCAATGCACCAGTTACTTATAATTTCCATAATAAGGATTCCTTTTTTCTCGATATCTCTCCGTGATGATGCGCTCATTAGCGTGACAAGGTCATCAGCATAAGCAATTTCTGTCATTACATCTGTCCTGTTAATTATTTTTAGAAGTGAATCCATATATATGATCCAAAAGAGTGATCCCAGAGCACTCCCTCTCTCCATGACTTTGGAAATTTTTCCTGCTGCAGAAAATATAGAAGCTTTTCTGAGTTGGCAGTAATTTATTAATAAAGAAATTATTTGTTGGCGAACATTATGAATTGATAAGGTTTCAAACAGTTGTGGCCACCATAAATGATCCAAAGCCCCAGTTTTGTCCACAAAAATAGCCAAAGTGTATTTAGAAGTGGAGAACCTTATAGCATCAACCACGTGATTGATAGCATCTATTCTGTTTCTGTTCTTTCTAAAACCGTATCGGTTATTATCCAAAGCATTCCTTTCCTCAAGATGTAATAAGATTTTATTTGCGATTATTTTCTCTAAAACTTTTCCTAAGGCTAACTGATCTGTATGAACGAGGATCCTGAGGGTTTTTGTTTCCTACTTTGAATAAAATTTTTAATTCAGCCTATTTTAATTTGTCAGGGAAAACGTGTTCTTGTAAACATTTGTTAAAAACTTTGGGAACTCCAATAGATCACTTTACGATTTCAATTTTAATTTTGTCTGGTCCCGCAGCTTTTCTATTCTTTGAAGTTTTTGATAGTCTGCAACTTCTTCCTCCGAGAAAATAATCTCCCCCATTCGTTGGTTCTCCCATTTTTCCCATTTTCCTCGGCGTGATCAATGGAATCATCGTTTTCATCATCAGGAGGAAGTAAGGACTTCAAAATCACCTGGTTGGAATCTAGACATCCTGATGTGTATAATTACAGTCCATATTACACGCTGTAAGAAGAGGGAAAGGAATAGAATACTGTTAGGGTGAAATCTAACAGAGAAGCGAAGGAGAGCCTTCGACCAAGATGTTCGTGATCGAACCATGCATGTAAAATATAAACGAAAATAGTGTCAAATATAATATAAGTTAGGAGATGATCAGTTTGGTTTTAGGACGAATCTAGGGACACGAGAAACGATATTGACTTTTCGTCTAATTTTAGGAGGCAGGATAAGAAAAAAACCGGCCAACGTTCATGTCATTTGTAGATTTAGAAAAGTATTTTGTAGTATGAACTGGGACACACTAGTAAGGATTGTGAAGCACACAGGAATAAAGTATTGAGAAATAAGGCTTATACATAACCTCTACAGAAGGCAGTCAGCAGTAAAATAGAAGATCAAGAAAACAAAGCAGAAATCAAGACAAGGATGCAGACTGTCACCCATTCCGTATAACTCATATGTAGAACAAGAGATGAAGATGGTTAAAATGGAATACGAAAAAGGAATCACAATGAAGCATCATGGGCGCTGCGGGAGTTTTCTCGCAGGCGCTTCAGCCCAGAGTGACTGCGGGGCTCACCTGATCATGTCGGGAATGCCTCGCACTCTCTCTGGGTATTTTTTTTATCAAAGTTCTCATATGCCGAGACACCTTCACCTATTTTAGGAGGTATATGTACTGGGGTCAAAGACCTTGGGCATATGGCAAGAGTTGTCCGCTAATCCCATTGGATCAGTCGGCCAACTGCCTCCTGAAACTGGTGGAGACACGGAGAAGGGAATGCTGCGACCCCACAGCAGACTCGTCTCCCGTCATTCGGAAGGGCGTGAGAATAGTTCCCAATGCCCGACCTACCTGATGCAGGTTTTCTAGGGTTTTCCCTGCATCTCTTTAGGTGAAACACCGGGTAGGAACCTTAAACCATAGCCCGGGGGCCCTAGTTAACCCTTGGCTACCTTGCTCTACCTTCCGCATCCCCCCTTTTCAATTCCCTTCCTATGCTATTAAAGGGGAGTTGCCTGTTTCAGGATCACCCTCAAGTAGCCTGTTAACCAAAAAAAAAAGAATCACACTGCAAGGAGAATAAATAAAAACCTTATGCTTTGTCGACGATATTATAGTCATAAGGGAGCCAAAAGAAGACTTCGAAACCGTAATAATTGGCATAAACGTGGTACTGGAGAGAGAGTTAAATACGATGATTAATAGAGGGAAAACCATCGTAATGAAGAGTTGTATGGGAAACAGGAATAAGAAAGGATGTTAGATTGGGAAGTGATATTTTGACGGAAGTTTAAGATTTCTGCTACTTGGGAAACGTAATAACTAGGGATTGTGGAATAATAGTAGAGATAAAAAGTAGGGTAACACAGGCAAGGAAGGCTTTCGTGGAAAATAGGAATTTACATACACTTAATTGAAGTCTGAATATTAGGAAATCGTTGCTAAAACCTGGGTGAGAAACGTGGACAATAGGACTAGCAGAAAGGAAAAGAATAGAACCTTTGAAAGTGGTGTTATAGGAGAAATTTGGAAATCAGATGGGTCGATAAAATCAGTAACGAGGAAATTCTTAATAGAAAAGGGGAGGAGTGAACAATATGGACGTTAGCTAAGAGAAGGGATAGATTAATAGGGCTTGTTTTGAGGTATGAGGATCTTGTTAAATTAGCACTGGAGGGACGTGTGTGGGGTGAGAACAGAAGAGGGGGGCCAAGGATGGAATAGAAAAGAGAAAAGCCTAAATATTACAAATACTAAGATCTTTATAATTCCAATAATTTTGTTGGTAATGGTAATTAAAATTGTTTCCAGGAAGATTAACAAATTTACTAATAAAGTACTTCGCATCAAACAATATCATATTTTCAATTTATTAATAAACTCTTATTTTACATTTTTATATAACTTTGTAGACTGAAAAAATACTGAGTTTTTAAAGTTTTCCTTGACGTTTCTTACGAAATTCATTAATCCGTGAGAGTTATTGTATTTATTCTTATAAATTGTAGCACTTAATGCAAATAATAATAAATATTTTGTAACAATATTACCCCAGTTTTTACTTATATTTGAAATTTTTGCAACTCAGAATTGGGAGGCAAATGTAAAATAGTCCGTCGACGTCTGCTAGCTTGTAGGATCCCCCATGAAAAAAACATTTCAGTATTTTTCTTTTCTTTCTAAAATAACGTGTGTGCCAACTAAAATGACTTATCAGATCGTCCTTTCAATATATCTGAATTGGTGCTTGTAACCAGCGGCCACTTCGTCTTCACTGATGATTTTGAGTGATGCTTTACTGTTTAATTATTCATAATAGTATTTTTTTTAATTTGTTCACAGATCTACCGACTGAAGATCCTACAGTAGACGTGGAGAAGCTTAAGTACTCCCTGGGAGAGAAGATAAGGGCAAATTGCACTTCTCAGCCATCTTATCCTCACGCAAATCTCACTTGGTACATCAACGGACACGTGGTATGCGATACTTTTAGACCTGTATTGTTATATTTAACGTGCCCCAAGAACTATTTACACCCGAAATTACAATTTAGAACTGGTGTCATTAATTATAGCTAATTAAGTGAAGAGAGAATGATAGAAGACAAGTCGAAATGAGTAACTGAATTATATTTTAGTAGCTATTATGATCTAATTTATCTGTATGAAAAAAGGGAATTGTATGGCGAACACTTCATGCCTTATATTCCGGACTTGTTCAAACACAATGCTAGTTATAAGGTTTGCACTTCCTATCGCAATCACCTGAGAAGAGAAGATGATTTAGGTTCTTTTTATCTTCCCTTTCTGGCCAAAAAAGGCCCCACGTCACTCATCTGCTCGGCGAATTCATGTTTGTCCCTTATGCATTCCTATACCATTCATCCGATTGCCTAGAAAATTTAGTGTATTGAATTGTTATGCCCAGAGAGAATTTCTCTAAAACTATATCATTTAGGTTCCTTCCCCCATCCTTTTCTGTCTAAAACGAGCTTACCCTAAGAAATTTATAAGCTGAAACTGGATAGATTATGCCCTTACTTAGACTTTCGAACGAGATGGTTAAATTTGTTAATCGTAAAATAATGTTTATTTAACTAACTTTCATATAAGTAATGATAATTAGTGAATGATAACACTAAATTATTTCAATGTTGAAATGCCAATGATTAAATAAATTATTATTGTACGATTAACAGCTATATATAGTTGAATTTTTCATTGAGCACAGATTAGTTGTGACGAATAAGAAGGCTATACACATGGAAGAAGCACATTATTTCACAGTAATCAAAGATGGTTCAAGTATCTTCTACTTATAAAATTTATTAACTCTTTTGTATTTTTGTAGATGCCTTGTGACTTACACAAATCTAAACGTATGTGGCAATGTTTACCAAAGTTTGTACAATTATCCTGCTACCCGGACTATATGGGTGCGACACTCATTCTACCCCTGGGGACTGTGGTTGAAAATACAAAAATTTTAAACATAAATAAACAGGAAATCCTGGTTATTGACATTGATACCATATGTTTTGTTGTTGTACACTTTACCAGGAGATTTCTTGATCCTATTAAGATACTGAGACATCGCGATCATTATGAAGAAAATCAGCTTTAATAAAGTAAAGGCTTGATAAAGTAAAGTTTCCAAAATATGACCCTTTTGTTGATTGTTAATCACGTGTTGATACAGATTACTGTCGAATTAATTACTGGTATCAATTAATTTCCAGGCACCACCCGTCTACTTGAAAATAATATAAATTAAGGAGGCAAGTGAGAAATAAAATTAAATTTAATATGATGGCTTTTCCGGGCAAATATTACTAAATTCCCCAGGAACTCCGGGCAGCAAGATATTGATAATTAATGTGTTTAACCTGTCGTCTGAAAATTATTGGAGCTTTTAGAGCTTGGACAATGACATCGCGGTGAAGTGGAGTACCACTTCAACGGCTGCAGTGTATATTACTCCGGTTACTTTTACAAAGTTTCCCTCTGAGCGTGTAGTGCTATTAATTAGTTTATGCGCTGTTATACCTCCATAGAGGTCGGTTCAGCAGTTAACCTCCTCAAAGGGAAATATCTGCGGTCGGGAGTAATGCTAAGTTGATTTCATTCAGCTCTTCGCTCCTCTCCATTCCGCTTTGGTCATTGGCTGGTTATCGAGTTAACCTCTTTCAGCCCAGTCGTTACTTAGTTATTGTTGTGTTGTGTTGTAACGTGTGTCACGAACTCGACCTGGACCACTCTGCCAATGGCTAACTAGTCAGACTCAATTTTGTAGTCAGGACGTCAATGCGTTTTGGTGGCCTACACGGCATTGAAACTGGCAAAGCTCAACGCCATCGACTATATAATTATCTAGAATGTGCATTCAATGTTAAATATTTTGTTGAAGAATATTTCATTATTCTAAAATCATACAATAAATTATCTCTCTCTTCCTCTCCCTCCGCTGTCTCCCTTCCCCCTCTTCCCTCCCTCTCGTCCTTCCCAGCCACTCCATTTCCCTCCCTATCCCCTCTCCCTCCCTATCCCCTCTCCCTCCCTATCCCCTCTCCCTCCCTGTCCCCCTCCCTCCCTTCCTCCCCTCCTCCCTCTCCCTCCCTCCCCTCTCTCCCTCCCTATCCTCTCTCCCTCCCTATCCTCTCTCCCTCCCTATCCTCTCTCCCTCCCTATCCTCTCTCCCTCCCTATCCCCTCTCCCTCTCGCTCCATCTCTGTCCCCTCTCCCATTCTCCAATCCCCTTCTCTCACCCGCCACCTCCCACCCCTCTTACCCATCCCCCTCCTCTTACTCCTCCCTCCCCTCTTACTCCTCCCTCTCCCAGCTCCTAATCACCCCTCCACCCTCTCTCTCTCTCCTCTCGCTTCCCCTCCCACCCCTCTTCCCTATTCCCCCGTCACTCCCTTTCGTCCCCCCACCATCGACCTCTCTCTATTTCTCTCCCTTTATCACTCTCTCTCCCCCACTCTCTTTTATTGAAACTGCAGCCCTTTGCACGCCTTGGCCTCCTCTACAGTAAGCCTCAAATCTCTTCGATCATGATCTCTTCTCTTCCATCCCCTTATTCCCATCTTTCTCTGGTCTGAAATTACATCATCCATCTACCAATATGGTCTTCCCTTGGCCCTTGTATGATGACTTATTTCTTTCACTATTCTCTTTGTTATCCGCTCTTCTGCCATTCTCTCCACATCATCCATCCAGTAGATCCTCCGCGCCTTCAAGTCCTTTCCTTGAATCAGCTCATCTAACTCCGCGTTATGCTTAGTTTTCCATCCCTCCTCTGTCTCAACTGGTCCGAATATCTTCCTTAATATACGTCGTTCAAACACTCTGAGCGTATTTACATCTGAATTCATTCGGGTCCAAGTTTCTGATCTGTATGTCACCACCGCTCGTACCACAGTGTCATGTATTTTCAGTTTTGTTTCTCTTGTGGTGAATTGATCAGTAAATAACTGTTTATTTGCGTAATTTTCTCGATTACCAGCCTGTACTTTTCCCGTAATTTTTCTACTTATGTAGTTGTCATTGTTCAGCATTACCCCCAGGTATTAGAAACCTGATACTCATTCAAATTTCATATTCCCAATTACTAACTCGTGAGGACTTCTTTTGCTCTCATATACTTAGTCTTTTTCTCATTTACTGCAAGTCCCATTTTGAAGCCTTCTCTCTCCATTTCACTATACATTTGTTTATGGAAGCGTACTGTTCTGCTTATAATTGCCACATCATCTTAAATTATTTTTAATCTAAAACTTATAATTTAGCCCAATCAGGCTCGCTCCTATTAGTGAATTGAGATATCAATCATCAATGCTACTTTTATGTATATATTGTTATATTGGTTTTAATTTTTATATAAATATAAAAGCGGGGACAAATTGCAACACACTACTCAATGCTCGAAAAGAGGATTGCCTAAGCTATCTAGTGCCGCAGATCTTAATCCAATTAAGAATGTGTGTGATTGGATCGAACGGACCATCAGGCAGCTGGATCCAGTAGCATTTAATCTTGAGGAATTAGACAGTATAGTGCATCAGTTATGGTCTCAAATTCCTTCTACAATAGAATGTATGCCCAGAAGAATTCAAGCAGTATAAAGAATAAAAAACGGTCCACCATTGCATTGAGGGAATGTTCATAATAATATGGTCAGTCAGTGTATACCGCAAGGTGTTCCTAAAATAATGTACCGATTCTTAAAGTTAATAGTATTAATTTTAAGCGTTGTAGACTGTCGTTTGAAATTACAATTAAAGGGTAGCTGTGGAGTTTCGGAGAGGACGAGACAACGACGCCAGGTGAGACTTACTGTCAAGGCGTCACTTCACTAATATACAATTAGTTTCCCTAAATTACTCTAGTCACTACTATCTTTTTTCATTATGGTATTCTCCTACTACCTAATGGTTTTCGCGTGAAGAATTGGATTTTATACCTGCTGTAAACAAATCGTACAGACACCCGAATTATGAATTTTGAACAAATTCTCAATTTTGTCCCGGTATCGGAAAAAAACTTATGGTAAGTCTGGGTGTGTATACAAATCAGCATATAATAAATAGAGGTATATATGATTACGCTGAGTTATAATATAGTGTATCGCAATATACCCCGGGTCCAATTTTTTTTTAACATTTTATGGAAATTTAAATTGCATAAATATTCCGGGATGAGCATTTCACTGGCCAGGAAGGTTTTTCTTCCGCGCACCAACTTGGCGGCTCGGAATCAAAACAAAGGGACAGCGGTTGACACTTGGGCCATAAAGCTCAGACACCTCGTCGCCGGTTTCGGAATTTCCTAATCTGTCTGAGAATTTGGTGACCGGGTGGCGTGTGTTCCCCAAATGTAACAAGGGATATTATTGGAGAATATCCATCCCTGCCACCTTAGTGATAGGTGTCGCATAAGTGGGGACGAGGTTTTAAAGAGGCAGGCGGAGACAATTTTGAACAGATTGCTGGTGATACAAGGAGGTGAAGAGAGGAGTTTGGCGAGGAGAACAGATTGGTGGTGAAGAAGGGAGCAGATTGAAGGAGATTGGCAGCAGAGTGGTGGCGAGAGAATAAGGTGAGTCATTAACAAGTGGAGGAAGACAGTGTAAATTACGGACTGATCCCTCAGAGGAGGCAGCGGAGTGGTGTACCATGTTTTGACCAGTCAATGAAGCAGCAAAGAAAGGTTTTAAAACGAGGGAAGAAAGAGGAAAAATCTGAGTTTCCTCAATTCCGGCAGCACGACTTTGTGCTATTGTCTACCGACCGCTTCACGTTCCACAACAAGGAAGTTCCAGTGACATCTGCAGCAAGACGGATATGCAAACAGGTTTGTCAACGAACGGAAAATCTGCTACACGTGGTCACCCAAACAATAATTACCCCTGAGAACTTTAATATAATCCCCTTTTAATTCTTTATTTTTTACGTGATATATACACGCCGGACCCATTTTGAAATTGTGTTTTCAGTTAATAAATGTATATATTGAACCCAATTATTAAACTTAAATAATTAATACCCCCCAATCATTTACAATAGAATTGAGGATATTATTATAATTTTTAGTATCTGTTACTGTACATTAGAGGCTGGATTCTGAAGATATGGCTAGGTAGAACCAACTTTAATTTCATTCAGAAAGAAAATTCTATTGAATTTATCGGACAAAGAACCAGTCTAAGAAGGATTGTTTGATTTTATAATGAAAACAATGGTAAATAGTTCTACAGCTTGGTGCTACATTTCCGTGTAAATTGTGGGTATTGAGCTCATACACTGGAGTAGTTAGTTTGCCTGCAAGTTATGTGCGGCAGCAGACAGGACTCATAAGAATTTTCGAACATTGCCATTTTATCGTGACTCAAGGGGGCTCTGCAGAGGTAGTAGAAACTAGCATAAATTTGCATTGTCGCCTCCCTCTGAATAATGCATGCGTTTCGGTTATACCGTCGTCGTCGTCGCCGCTGCTGCCGCCGCCGCAGCCGCCATCACAAAGCAGCAAATCGCGGGAGTTATTGCGAAATCAGGCGTGAAGGCCGCGCGACATTAATGCGCCAAAGCCGATACTCTTCGGACCCGTCCCGGAGCGAAGGCCTCCGGGGAATTCGATATATCGATTTCTGCTGCCAGCCGTTAAGTCTCCTTATCTCGGAAGGAGCATACACACATTTTCGCGGATCTGCCCGAATTTGAAGGCCCGTTATACACCGTTTCCACCTACTACTTCAGTAAACGCGATGTTTACTGCAATGGGGGCCTCCATTTCGATGTTTACAGTTCGCGTGCTGAATTCGTTTATTTTTATCCCCCTCCCTCGTGTATAAAAGGACAGGGCATATAACTTGTCTACTAATGGCTCTCGAGACATTCTTACTATATATTCGCACGACTGGGCTGGTATCTGAATATAAGCAAGTTATGAAGCGTTCCCCTCCGATACGGCGTTTGCATCTCCCACATGCAAATCTCCCCGCGACTATATTGCACATTCAGCAAGAACTCAAAACGATTTTCAGATCATAAACTTATTTCATTGATATCAATAGGATTCATATCTGAGAATTATTCCGTGTCGTGGAAGACTTGATAAGAATTGAATTACAATTTAAAGATGATCAAATTGTACGCTGTAGACGTCAACTAAACAAAAGAAATACTGGTACTATTTCAGGTATTTATTATCAACATATTTCTGAAATATGCCTCATGAATACAGCAGTAGATAATGAAAATGGATAAATTCTCCAAAAGCAGTGAACAAGAATAATGTAAAATCTTCAAGGAATCTTTAATAGCTTTCTGAAAAGGCTGAGTTATACTTAGTACGGTAAAAATCTTCCCTATGTTAGTTACATAAATAACCAAAACTACAATTTAATGGAATAAAATATTGAGAAAGGAGGCTAATACATATACTGTACAGAAGAAAGCCAGCAGTAATTAGAATAGAAAATCAAGAAAAGTAATCCGTAATCAAGAAAGGAGTAAGACAAGATGCAGTCTGTTGCCCATACTATTTACCTTATATATATAGCATAACCCATGGAGAAGGTAAAATCCCAATATGTAAAATAAAAAGGTTAAGCATTGCCCACGATATTGTACTATTAGGATAATCAGAAGAAGACTATGAAACCACAATAAGTGGCATGAACGTGGAAAGAGTTCATTCAGTATGAGGAGTAATAGAGGGAAAACCAAGACAATGGAGTATAGTATGGGAAACAGTGGAATAACCAAGGGTATAAGATTGGGAAGGGATATTTTGACCGAACTTAAGGAATTCTGCTACTTAGGAAGCGTAATAACTATGGATGGTAGAAGTATAGTAGACATAAAGAGTAGGATAGCACAGGCAAGGAAGGCTTTCGGGAAAAAAATGAATTTACTTACGGGTAATATAAATGTGAATATTAGAAAATCGTTGCTAAAAAAGTTCGTATGGAACGATATGGATGCAAAACGTGGATGAGAGGAGTTGGGGAAAGGAATAGAACAGAAGCCTTTGAAATGTGGTGCTATAAGTGAATGCTGAAAATCAGATGCGTGGATAGAATCACAAACGAGGAAGTTCTTAACAGAATAGGGAGAAATCGGATAATATGGAGAATGTTGACCAAGAGAAGGGATAGATTAATAGGCCACGTTTTAAAAGACGAGGGTCTTGTAAAATTATAATTAGAGGGAAGTGTGTGGGGTAAGAACAGAACCGAACAGAAGAAAGGAAGTAATATGCTAAGCAGATTTGGGAGTATGAGGGTTGTGCTAGTTGTATATTAATGAAAAGGCTTGCGCAAGATAGGTTAGCATGGAGAGTTGCATCAGACCAGCCTTAGGACTGAAAACCACAACAACAATTAAATATTGATTTCAAATTGATTCCAGTGTATCTTCCGGCATTTCTATATCATAATAATTTAAGCTTCTTCACCCCCTCAGTTGCACATGTATTACATTTATTTCAGCTGTCAACGATTGTAAACACGACCAGCCACAATCGTAATTTCGTCATGACATATATATATATAAACTCGGCCTCTAACCCGAATTTTGAACATAGTGGCTACGCGAAGCACAAAAAAGCTGAGAATCAGAGAGGCAGGAAGAGAAAGTCAGAGAGAGGGTTAAGTTATTTGGTTGGATGTACAAACGAGGTCTTTAAAAGAAAATGTAATGTATCAACTACTGATTAGAAACTAATTGTATGGATGAATATCGTTCATTAATGAAGTAAGTAAAGTTGATGTAACCAGGTAATAAATTAAGTTAAAATCTTGATTATTCTATCAAAACTGTAATTATGTTGAATAAGCTCTTTTATAACCCTTGAGAGAATTATACACATACAAATATATATATATATATATATATATATTACATTTTCTTTTAAAGACCTCGTGTGTACATCCAACCACAGATACCCCTCCCCAAATAACTTAATCTTCTTTCCGACTTTCTCTTCCTGCCTCTCTAGTTCTTAGCTGTTTTGTGCTTCGCGCAGCCACTACGTTCAAAATTCGAGTTAGAGGGCGAGTTTACCTTAGTAGTCCCAGAAAATCTAACTTAAAACGTTCCATTATGTAACAACCTGACTGTAGGATCCTTGATAGTAAATTTTCCAGAAACTGAAAGCCCAAGAACTCTTAATGGCGCTGTGGAGAAATATCAAAAAAGATATTTAATAAATTAGGACCATTTATTTAAAAGAAAAATTCTGCATTCCCAGTACTGAAAACCAGTCTGTAAGAGGCCCACAGTTTCAATTCATTCTCTTATTTGGCAGCGGATTAGTACGATTTTTTTTTCTCAATTAAGAGCGGCGTGCCACTGCGAGCAGTCCCATTAAATGTGTGGGTGGAATATTCGTTAGAGCGTGGACTTGGAAGGTCGGAAGGAGCATAAGAAGTGTTTCCAATCTTCCGGAACATTCACTGCGGTTTTAAAGCTCGAAGAATTCCCTTAAGCTGTAGCTAGGATTTCACAAGATAGGCTTATATTGTAATTATTCCATGGATTTGAATTTCAGGCTGCTTTAATAAAAAAAGGAGAGGAATTAAATTGTCTTCTGAGAGGCGGGTTAAATTCTAATTTCGACAAACGCAGGAGCCAGCTCCTTTTCGTTCGAGGAGGATAAAAAAGGGCGCTTTTATTTATTACTTTAATTGATTGCCGTGAAACATTGCTTATGATAAGCTCAGACATGGCTGTTGGTAAGATTGGCTGCAATGTTGAGGATGATCCTCATTCAGTGTGCGTCTGTTCAGGAAACTAGTCACGTATTATTATGTCCGCAGTACAGCGGTTGTCAGGCAAAGTCCCTTAATTGTCGAAGGAACGAATCTCCCTCCGAGCACGAGACAATTCCGGCACTTGGTCGGACTCTGACGTTAAACGACGGAGACCTCGCAAGTAGAATCCCTAATGGGAAATATTAATAAAGTCAAGGGGGCACCCAGCCCAAGAAGCTCTCCAACCTGACTCAATTATAAAAATAATTACTTCTTCCTGCATGCAAATCCAATTTATTCTGCGGGAGTTATTTTTTAACATAGAAATGAACTCGGAGGAATAGAGACGACTTTGAGGATGTAAATTAGTTTTCTGGCATGGGCCTAGCGCGTGCACAGCGCCACCAGAGCCTGTGTGAGGTAATCCTCGCGAATAAAGGCCAAACCTCCAATTTAGAGCCGGAGATTTAATTAATAAAGAAAAAAAATTAATTAGTTTTGGGCCCTACAAGTTCACACGTCATAAGATATTGAAATTAATTAACGTTTCATTTGATTGAGTCGTAAACATGTTTCGACAGATGAAAAATTAATGTGGCCTCAAACAGAAGTACATGATGAGGATTGGGAGCGGGTAATCTTTTTGATCACTACAGATTTAATATTTCTGTACGACTTACGAAGTTTTTAATTTATGAGTGTAGAAATAAATTAATATAACTTAATGAACAGTGTCACGTAATCAATCAACTCCTACTGCAAGGTTCGTACGACGAGCATTCAACAACTTCTTAATTGCTAAATTGGTACAATGGATAGAGATTATCCTGAAACATTTGAGTTCGGCCATATTTTCCGACGTTTCTGTGAACGCATGGAGACTTATTTTCGCCTAACCAAGATAGATAACGAGATAGATTCGTCAAGCGACATTCACCTGAAGTTTACGGTTTTTTGGGGGTTAACAGGCTACATGAGGGTGATCCTGAAACAGGCAATTCCCCTTTAAGAGCATAGGAAGAGTGTTCAAAAGAGGGGGATGCGGAAGGTAGAGCAAGGGTTGACTAAAACCCCCGGGCTATAGTTTAAGGATCCTTCCCCACCTAACTGGAATTCTATTTTTTTGGGGGGGTTAACAGGCTACATGAGGGTGATCCTGAAACAGGCAATTCCCCTTTAAGAGCATAGGAAGGTAGAGCAAGGTAGCCAAGGGTTGACTGGGGCACCCGGACTATGGTTTAAGGATCCTACCCAGAGATGCAGTGAAAACCCTTGAAACCTGCATCAGGTAGGCCGGGCATTGGGTACTATTCTCACGCCCTTCCTAATGACGGGAGACGAGTTTGCTGTGGGGCCGCAGCATTCCGTTCTCCGTGTCGGGATCAAGTTTAGGAGGCAGTTGGCCAACTGATACAATGTGATCAGTGGACAACTCTTGCCATATGCCCCAGGTCTTCGACCTCCCAAAATAGGTGAAGGTGTCTTGGCATGTGAGAACTTCAATAAAAAAAGAAAGATAGAGGCATTCCCGACATAATCAGGTGGGCCCCCGCAGTCACTCTGCTGAAGTATACTATAGGTTATATAGAATATAGGAGAATGGAACGTCAAATATAATTCGAGATAGGAGACGATTAATTTCGTTTTTGGAGGAATGTAGGGACAAGAGAAGCAATATTGGCTTTGCGTCTAATTTTGGAAGAAAGGATAAGAAAAAAGCGGCCTATGTTCATGGAATTTGTATTCATAATACAAACTTTTTAGTATGGCGCAATCGATAGTCAGCCCTTCCACACTGTTCACAATCGATAATTGACAACCGTAACTGCCACTAACTGGCAGCGTCTAGGTCAATGGAGGGGAAAACGCCAGTCATGACTGACATACTGTTGACACGCTCCAGGAAAAGTGAGGCAGTGCTCTCGTGTCAACGATGGATTGTCAGTTATCAGTGCAGCACTGACGTGTGTATATACGCCTCTGACATCACTGCCCCTTGTTTTCTGGCAGTCATCACTGCCCGTGTAAACGTAGCCTTACTTGTTGCCTCGGATCTCTACTATATTGTTCGACTTCTGATGAAATTTTTGTTATGTTTCACCGCCCTAGGGTTAATTTTCTGTACATTTTGCTCTACAGGGAGCAAAAAACCCGAAGAAGGCATAAAAACATGCTGAAACGTTGTTACAAGTAAATTTATATAATAAAGTCTGTACAAGGTCATCAATTATACAATCTGGTTGTAGTTTCTCAGTGAGCGTGTAGCTCTGATAAGCTTACATTATTATTATTATATGTTACGTGCTTTAAATATTTGTTTGTTTTCGTCAGTTGCACCGCGGGTTGAACGGAGCGCGTATGGAGTCTGTGGTGACGACGGAGCCCGGCGGTCTGGAGGTGGCACACTCTGGTCTGGAAGTGGAGGCGTCGGCGTCGCTCTTCGTCGAGGGCCGTCTCCGACTGCGATGCCTGGCCACCATCTTCACGCTGTTCCGGCGGTCGGAGGAGCTGCAGCTGTCGGAGGATTCTCCTCAGCTAGCTCCTGTCATGGGACCCACGGCACCACACAGCATCGGAGGTGAACTTTTGATTTTATTATATATATAAGACGGCTATTAAGTTTTCTAGTTTATCCTTGTAACATACCTTCTTCATTTGTTCAACTGAGATTGTCACGTCGAAAAACCTAAATTATTAAATTATGTCCACTCTTTATTGCTGAAATGTTGGTCTACTTTTTATTTTGGTATGCGTTCTCACCCCACACACATATATTTATATGAGAAAAATATGTATATAGAGGATAATTATTAAGAAGCTGGCTAGGTTGCTTGCTAGGCCAACGGCAGAAAAGAAAATAATGATCGTGATAGCTAAAAGTGAAATTAACATCCAATGGTGATGATGTCGATAGCCAGAAAGGCGTGGCAGGTCAGCCCTTGGACCTAATACTTAGGACAAAAACCCGAGTTCGGGACTCGCAAAACATGTCATTGCAATATAAACACGTGTTGCAACAATGGAGAAGGTCAAGCCCCGAAAAAAGGGACACGAACCATCGAGAAACAACGCCAAGTCTCGGAGAATGTTAATACACCCCACCAGGCAAAAGGAGCAGAGCAGATTTTAGGAGATTTTTAGTTGACGGGTCCTAACAGCATTATAACATTACAGTACATTACATTATTTACATCCGTATGCCGAGTATGAAGGAATACGACTTGGAGGAATCGGATCCCAATAGCTGATTATTGGATTACGGACGTCGAGTAACAAAGACAGCCTGATCACAGCCTGACCAAAGAAGAGATGTACTATCATCACAGGCTCCTGGCTCTACAAGCCCTTGGCTTATTAGAGTTATTTTAAAATTATTTATACCCACTTAAACCCTTATTAGATACTCTTGCTCTCTGGTGAATTTATCAAGCACCCGACCCAAAATTTTAATGATGTTTATAAATGAAACATTAATTTTATTTCTAATCCAAACTGTTCAAATTTAATTTGGTAAAATTGTTCCCTTTTCTTTTTGAACATTACAATTTCTTCATTGGTAATTAATCAGCCCAGTCACCACAGTATATTGTTGATAAGTCTGGTTTCTTCTACGAGGCATGTTCTGGGAGTAAGTGTAACCTGACTGTAAATGGCTGTAATTCTTTGTTTCCTAACGATTTGCAACACTGAGTAGTACAGGGGAGATCTCGTGAAAGAGCGAGCAGCGCAGGAGCACGGTAGTACGTAAAATTCCGTTGTAGTGCCCAGTTGCATGAGATATGTCTGTACGACGTCTCACCAGGTGCTGTGAGGAGCTTTCTACTTCCGGAAGGAATAACGCCTGCCAAAACCGAAACGGTTAACAGTTCATTACATACCTGAGTCTAAATGATAGTCACCACTGTGATATCACAAAAATTAGAGAAAGTTCAAAACCACAGTTTCCGGATAAAGCTTATAACCCCCAGTGTTTTGCAACCTTAAACTGCTTACTTTTGATATAATTTATACATCAGGGAAGACCATCAAAGCACATCGATATTGTGAGACCGGAAAATATCTCAAAAGGAGAACTATGTGTTTTTCCCATGTCCAGTCCTCCCTGTTAGAGGCTGAACTGCAATTTAAATCGCATTCAAAAAGACTCCCATAGGACCTATTTCGATACCAAATTTCACTTTTTTTATATATGACGCCCCTTACAGCCCCACGATGAATGGGGTTGAAATTATACGCAAGTAAATTAGCTGAAAATGTCATAAAATTAATTAAGAAAATAACGACAGTTTATTGATTTTCAAAAATTACCTGTCTCCGCCCCCGCCTCAAGTGTTTGTAGCTAGGTATTACCCTAATTGTGTTGACTTCGACTTGGCAATAACACTTGTTAAAAATTTGATCTAGATTGTTCCATTCGTTTAAATAGTATGCGGAAGTCTGTTTTACGCCCTTCCAACCCCTCTCAGGTAATTTAAATTGCATTATTTTTATGTCAGAATTAAACTCAGTGGCTCACATTACAGCTGTTGAAAGCCGAATCTCGATTGTTTACTTGTAATTTTTATGTGATTCCCCTCCACTTACATCCCTAAGAGAACAACCCTCTAGGTTATGTATGGGGTTGAAATTATACGCTACCAGTATCAGAGGAGTCACTATTAAATTAATTGATCCAAGAATGTATTTATATGATAAAAATATTGGTCGCTTTTGCTTATCTAAAATTTTCGACCTCCGCCCCTGGGGGTAATAGCAGAGTCTTACCCCCGACTGATGTATACCACGTGTTAATCCATCAAAAATCTATTTGGCACGGGCAATATGAAGGGGGAATTGGAAGGTCGTCCAGGCGGGCAACCCACATTTACTTTGGAAACTCAAACGCTTGGAAATAAAAGCAGCCTTCTTGTTCTTAAGTTTTTTGAAATTTTCCAATTTTCTGCTCAATTTTCTTAATTTTTATTTTTGTAAGAACCTTGTACAAAGAATTAGAAACATTATAAAAAAGGATGAATGAAATCGGTAAAGTCGTTCTCAAGTTATTGCGTGACGAAAGGAAATAGGGATTCATTTTTATATATAAAGATATGCTACAGTCGCATTGTAGTGTTGGCGGGTTTAGCTTTCGTCTTATCTGTTTGCTATTTTCTCCTGTGAGCTGCACACACGGATGCTATCTTATCAGATGTGAAGATGACGGACGCTGTAGAATTTGAAACAGGTATTCGAGCCTCGTGTGACGTCCTCATCCTCCTGCTGTGTTCTCCGTAATAATGAAGGCTTTCCCGAATCAAAAGACATTTTGAATCAGATATCGGAGGTGCTGCTTGTTTCTCTGAAGTCGGCTGCGTGCGTGGCTGTGTAGCAGATGCGTCACTCGCATATCCCTAATCAGCGGAGTAAAGGCATCCATCTATTAGTTACCTCGGCTGCGCCACCGACACCACGCCACTGAAATTACTTTCCTGAGTTGGGGGCTGAAACTGATGCTGGTGGAAATTGATATCAGATGAATAAGGAGAGTTTGCGGAGATCGGAGTAAGGCTGAAGCAGAGTTTCGGTCCAATAAAATTCCTCAACTGAATGCCCAAAGGACTAATTCAATTACGAGCAATAAAACATTTTTATGAATAGACGATCTGTTTATTTAAATAATTTTTCTGACAGTTAAAACTATACAGATCGTCTCCTTTGGTCACGAAATAACTTGAGAACGACTTTACCGATTTCATTCATCCCTTTTTTATTAGGTTTCAAATACTCTGTACAAGATTCTTACGGAAAATAATAAATTTTCAGAAAACTTAAGAACGAGAAGGCTATTTTTATTTCCACGCGTTTGAGTTTCCAGAGTGAATGTGGGTTTTCTATCTCCCCCGCCTGAACGACCTTCCATTTCCCCCTTCATATTACCAGCGCCATATAAATTTTTGGTAAGTTTTGATAGTCTAACACGTGGTATGCTTCAGTCGGGGTAAGACTCGGCTACTACCCTCAGGGGGTGGGTCGAAAATTTTAAATAAGAAAACTCGACCAATATTTTTATCATATAAATACATTATTGGATCAATTAATTTGATAGTGACTCCTCCGATACTGTTAGCGTATAATTTCAACCCCATCTTAGGGGTGTAAGTGTAGGCGCATCACGTAAAAATAACTAGTAAAAATCGAGATTCGGCTTTAAACAGTTGTAATGTGAGCCACTGAGTTTAAATCTGACATAAAAAGAATACAATTTACCTGAAACATACACGAAAGTTCAAGTTAAAATTCCTGTTTTATTTCCTGAAATTTTTACCTGAAAGGGGTTGGAAGGTGGTAAAACAGACTTCCGCAAACTATCTTAAACGAATGGAACAATCTCGAACAAATTAGAAAATTTGAGGATGCTTAACTACAAGAAGGCTGCTTTACATCCCCGCGTTTGTATTACAATTTTTGAATGCCAGTTGCATATTCTCTTGAGCTGCTATGCTCCGTAACGGCTGAATGATAATTTAAGAGGATAAAACAGGAATTTTAACTTGAAATTTCTTGTACGTTTCATTTCGATATATTTCAGTGGTCAGAAGTTATTAATGTAAATACACATAAATCCATTTAATTTCCCACAAAATAGGTGGCGTAAAAAAACTGCGAGTTAAAACACCTATTAGCCGTTCCAATACTATTCATCGCACTTACTGTGTTATTATAACCGTAATTTTGGCAGCATGAGAGGGTGGGACGAAGGGCGAGTAATATCATTTCATCTATTGTTGTAAACGTGAAAAAGCGAGCCCTGGTAAAAGGGTTTGCCAGAGATCATAAGCTCGCTCCCTCTCTCCCTCCCCCCTCTCCCCCCTCTCCATCCCCCTCCCTCCCCCACTCCCTCCCCCCACTCCCTCTCCCCCTCTCCCCCTCTCCCCCTCTCCCCCTCTCCCCCTCTCCCCCTCTCCCCCTCTCCCCCTCTACCCCTCTCCCCCTCTCCCCTCTACCCTCTCCCTCTACCCCTACCCTCTCCCCTCTACCCTCTCCCTCTACCCTCTACCCCTCTACCCTTCTACCCTTCTACCCCTCTACCCCTCTACCCTCTACCTTCAACGCCTCTACCCTCTTCCCCTCTACCCTCTGCCCCTCTACCCTCTACCCCTCTACCTCTCTACCACCCTCTCTCCCTCTCTCCCTCTCTCCCTCCTTTGACAACCACTGGACTGGGCAAGCTTGGTCATACAATATTGATTGATTCACCCCTCATTCGTTAAGAGAAGAATGCAACTCGTGTTTGTGTAGTTTGTTGCCACGCCACAAGAGAAGGAAAAAAGAGGAAAGAATCGAGATATATGTGAGGCGAGTGTGATGGTGGTTTGTGTGTGGTGCCATGTTTCAAAAGTTATCATACACTGAAGCAGTGATAAATAACATTCTAAAGTCTTTTTTGTTTCAACAATATGATTGTATACTTTTTTCAATGGTCATATAATAAAATTAAACTAAAATTTAAATAAAAATGTAAGTCTCAATAAGAATTTTTAACCTAATTAAAAAACTAGTCCTGGGAGCTTGAGTAGAAATCAGTTCACAGGTACTGAATAGGATAAATAATGTACCGGGATAGTATCAATAAATACCCGGGCAATACCGGATATTCACTAATTTTTATTGGGTTTTGTAACGTTACGTGGCTGTAGATGTAATCAATGTAGTTTTTGTATTTGTGGTATTAAGTCCTATGATTTGCGCGAGCCTTTTCATTTCCTCATAATTAGCACAACACACATCCTCCTTAATCTGCTTAAGGAATTCTATCATTGGCCTTCCTCTTCTGTTCTTACCCCACACTCTCCCCTCTAATGCTAATTTTACAATGCCCTCGTACATTTAAACGTGGCCTATTAATCCTATCGCTTCTCTTGCTCAACGTCCTCCATATTATTTGCTTTTCCCCTATTCTGTTTAGAACTTCCTCGTTAGTAATTTCATCCGCTCAACTGATTTTCAGTATTCTCCTATTAGCACCACATTTCAAATGCTTCTATTCTTTTCCTTTCAGCAGCTACTATCGTCCGCGTTTCCTAATATTCACGATTATATTACCCATCAATAAATTACCTTATTCGTGAAAACCTTACTTCCCTGTGTTATCCTACTCTTTATGTTTACTATACTCCTATAGTCCCTTGTTATTATGCTTCCTAAGTAGCAGAATTAATTAACTTCCTTTCAAATCAAACACACTCCTTTTTATCCACTGTTTCCCATACTACACACCATTAAGTTGGTTTTCCCTCTATTAATCCTCATACTGAACTCCTTTCCATGGCCACGATCATGACATTCATTATGGATTTCAAGTAGTCTTCTGACTCCCCTATTACTACAATATCGTCGGCAAAGGGTAGGATTTTTTACTTCTTCTCCTTAAAATAAGATTCGTTTTCTATATTCCGTTTTAACTTCCTTCCTCGCCTGTTCTATATATAAGTTAAATAGCATGGGTCAGTCTTCATCATTGTCTTATTCCTTCCATGATTACGGCTTTCCTTTACTGATCATCTATTCTAAATACTGCTACCTGTCTTTATTAGAGGTTATCTATAAGCCTCCTTTCTTGATATTTTATTCCAGTGCTCTTCAAAATCCTTGATAGTGTGTTCCAGTTCACATTATCAAACGCTTTTTCTAAATTTACAAAAATAAAGACCTGATTTTTCGAATCCTATCTTCTAAAATTAGTCGCAAAGCTAAATGTAATTAATAAATAATACATATTTTTTGTGTTCCATTGTTAATGGTTGGTGGGTTATTTCTGGTAATGAAGGTTATGACTGTCAGATTATCTTTGTCAATTCCTGTGTTGGTAACTGTAGCAGGTCGTGGTTCGTTACTGATGATAAACAGAAAGTACTTTCGGTGTTGGCTGTCAGTGTTTTCCTCCGATACGATATATCGCAGGACTGGTCGATATGTTCAATGCGGCTGAAACGACATTACGAATTGTGAGTGTGTTGTGCGTGGAACATTTAACGTAAACTCTCGTCGTTCCATCAGGTTCACCCTTTGGTCTTCGCAGACGAGCCGGGCGTTCAGCAAAAGTAAGGGTCAACATTATATCTTTGTCAACTAAACTAATCACCAAATTAAAAAAATTTTCTGACAATCGTGATGGAACAACCTGCCTTGTGAACGTAATTATAGTTGTGCTTCAATACGTTCATGGAGCTCATTTTCCCCGGTGGCTACTTCCTCCCAAAGTATTTTTGCATTTAAATATGTGAATAATGACAAATGTAACGTCCACTTCCAAACTTTGAGTGAAAATATGGACAATTTTCGGAAAATGACGATTGTAGTAGCATCACAGACGTCATATCCCCTCCAAGAAATATTTTGTTAAATTCAATTAAAACAGCTTTAATATATGATAATTTAATCAAAGAAAACCTCTTGGAGTAGACAATCCTTTGGGCCGTGACCAATTTCAACTGTAAGATATAAACATTGACTCAAGTTGTGCCGTAACCGTATTTTACGCAACGTTAACGAATCGTGACCAGTTTGAATTGAACACTGATTTGATGTTGACGTGTACCACTCTGCTACTATGAATTAATAAATTTGTACGTGAGGTAATAATAATCATATTCCGTAGATCCTGTAAAGAAGCTAAGCTTCAAGGATGTGGAATGGGTCAGGGTGTACATTTATTACATTATTTTATTGTATAAAAGAAAAATATACTTATAACAAATTTTTGTATTATAAACTATTATAAATTACTCTTCTCCGATTCTTCTATAAATTCCTTTATTGAATAGAAGGAGTGGCTAAGCAAAAATGAGCGTAATTCAGTGTTAAATTTACCTTGATTATCGGACAACTGTTTAATTCTGTGCTGACTGCAGTCTGTTGAAGATGGATATCCCTGAATAATGCACACCTTTCTGTGCAATTGACAATGTTTTACATTTTTTATACAGATTATTTTTGTTCCTTGTATTGAAGGGATGAATATCATAATTATTCAAAAATAAGTGCCTATTTGTGATTAAAAATAACATCAATGAATAAATGTATTGGCACGTCAAAGTGAAAATACCTAACTTTTTGAACAGAGTTCTGCAAGAAGTTCGTGAGGAAACCTGACATATTGCTCTAATAACACGTTTTTGACTAATAAAAATCTTATCTACGCCTACTGAGTTGCCCCAAAATATAATACCATATGATAAAATAGAATGAAAATATGCAAAGTATACTAATTTTCTTGTTTTTAAATCACTGAAGGTGGACATTGCTCTGACAGCATATGTAGCTGAGCTGAGTTTCTTAAGTAATTGATTAATCTGATCAGTCCAATTTAATTTATTATTTACTAAGAGACCTAAGAATTTAACAGAGGAAGTTTCATTTACATTTTTGCTGTCATAATTGAAATATACAGGTAAATTAATATTTGGCAGATGCAAATAAGTATTTTTGTTCTTTGTAATTACTTTGCGTATGTATAGTATTTATATCTGATAGTTGAAAATGGCCATGGCCGAAAGCTTATGAAATAATACATACTTGACAACTAAAAGTGGTTTTCGTTTATTTAATGAAAATATTTGCTGTTATAAATTGAATAGTAATTTTTTTACCATAATGCAACTGAGATTAAAGAAAATGTTAATGTATTAAAAATTTAATTATATAACATTGACGACAATTTATAATTTTTGTCGATGAAAGAGAGTATCACGTCGAGGGTGGTATTAAACTCGTCAATATCCCCCACAAAATTATAGTAATTGGAGACTTCGTGTTACACTTAAATATTAATGCTTTATATATTCCTAAATCAGGGTTTCCAAAATTTTTCTGCAATCGAACACTTCACATAATGAAACATTTTTACGGAACCCTTGGCTTATTTTCAGGTTGGGTGAATCCTACTTGTAATTTTTTAAATTAATTATTTAGTAATTATTTTTAAATATAAAACCATATACAATATAAACAAAGATATTAATAAATAAATCACTTAATGACTTTGACGATTTTGGGTCCTTGAATTGCATATCTTGTTGATATATAAAACTATAATATAAACATAAAAATGAATGAATAAATCATTTAATGACTGACGATTTTGTGTCCTTGACTTGCATATATTGTTATCAGATAAAATATTTGTATGTTGAGTTCTAATATCTGGTGTGCATAAATTGGTTACAGAAAACGGAAATAAAACAATAATAGCTTTTTTTGATATATTAGGTTACTCTTCATTCAAACTCGGCCAGAAGTATTTGTATATTTGTTTCAAATGATTTAATCAATTAGTTTTTCATAGTCACATGTATTGAAGTTACTGGTTGAGTTGTAGCTGAAAATGGACTCTGAACCCAAGAATTGTTCTTACTATTTTCCGAAAATATTGCAAAAGAGTTGATTTAAAGTTATGTAGGTCTTCTAAAAAAATTGGAAACTCCATGATGTACTTCAAAATTTACATTCATGTAAAGTAGGAAAGTAATTGAATTCATTATATTCAACTGATGAAATCCAAAATTGTATTTTTTGTCAAAAGATGCAATTTTATCCCTTCTATTAAAAATTGGAATACTTGTTGGGTTTAATGATATATTAATTACACTTTGTCATGTATGCAAATTTTATAAAACTGGAAGAATTTATTAAAAATTCAACAAAATATTGTCCTGAATAATTTTGTGCCTTTATGTTCACTAGCCATTTGTTGGTACAATGTTTTATTTAATTTGGGTTGAAGTGGTTTTGATATTACATAGTTTATTACTTTTACGACTTCACTCGTAACATTTTTTTTAAATTTGTGGAAATTTTTTGTTAGCAGTATTTTTTTATAAAACCAATTTCAGATCCTCATTCGCCAACTTGCTTTGTTTTTCTGCTTTGTTAGCTTACCTAACAAGATATAATTAATACGTCTTAACTGCACCGAAATTTAGCACCTTAAATAAGTAGATACTTTTTAAATGGATGATTATGACAATATGTCGAAAGCTTCCAAAATACGTAAATTAAGACACGTTCGTGAGGATATGCGTTTTCCAGAGTAGCGAACGGATCTAAAATTATTTTATTTAAACAAAATCATATAAAATTGATTATTCTAAGCAACTTTTTGAAATGAAATTTTGCTTGCAAATGCTTAGTTACCGAGATATTTGACATTGAAATGTGGTGTTTGTGACGTCACAACGCTCACGCTCTGCCCCGCCCCGCAGTTTCCATGACGTCACAAACCCCGCCCCGTCTCTTTCTACACTGTTTCGTGACGTCACAGTCTTTATTCGGCGTGCAGCCCTAACAAAGTTAATAATGCGATGTTGTAAAGCTAATTGATATGAACAGTAAAGCGATAAATATTTATAGTCTTACCTGAAATATACGGCCGGTGTCGGATTATGGGAAATTTCGAAGTTTTCGCCGCGCGCGACTCCGAAAACTTCGAAATTTCCCATAATCCGGCACCAGCCGTATATTTCAGGTAAGACTAAATATATTTATCGCTACACTGTCCATATCAATTAGCTTCACAGCATCACATAAATAATGTTTGCACTTAGTAGTCGAATGATGTTATAGCAGAGTGGTTAACGTGTTGACTTACTGTGCGATCAGTCTGAGTTCGATTACAGGCACGTGATCGTTTTTATACTTCATAACCTCCAAAATGTATTTTTTTCAAACTTCTAAAACAATTTTTTTTAAAATATTGTCCTGTGATTTCATGCTCAACTTGAAAGAGTCACATTCTTTGTTAATTTACATAAAGTGTTTTCAGATATTAACAGCTCCGTCTGTCAGCTAAATCAGTTTTTTTCTATCAATCGGAAGGAAAAAAAATCGTAACTATTCTTTATTTAAAAAAATATCCTTACTAATTATTTGTCGTCTCATTTAACAGTTGTTGCTATAAAATCGTGATATTGCCCGCAATATTTGGCACAGCAGTTAATGTGATCGTAAAATGATTCCAAATTATACCTCTTCAATTCTCAGAATTTAGTAGTTGGCAACACTAATTTGCTGACACGTGCTTTAGTTCAGTTTGAATGGAGCTGAGTGTACTGATATTTTATAATGAACTAATTTGTGGGTGAAACTATTATTAGAAAGTCCGTGATTCTACGATTTGCATCGACTGTTGTAAAGCGCGTGATACTTAACAGGTGATCATTTGTGGACGTGAAAGTTTCGTTTCCTGCGTACGATAGCGACGACATTTCTCATTAAATATGCACCTGTCGTCCGCACAAAGTAAATTTCGCAACTAATATTAGTTGCCGTGCATTTTTCAGTGTTGTGTGTCGGTTTTCTCAGAGTATGACGTCACAGCTCATATTCACCGTGTATTTTTTCGTGTTATGTGACGTCACAGCTTCACGACAAAGCGTAGCAGTGACGAAAGAAGAAAAAATGGCGGCCAGTTACCTATTCTGGAGTCAAACCAAAAATACAAATATAATTTTCGGAGTCTAAATTTAAAATATCTGTGTAACTCGAACAGTTGTCTGAAAACGGCAACACTTGTTTATTGTCCCCCATGTTTCCTATTGTAGCGGGAACAAGGAATGGGGTTTCTTTGTTTCGCAACGTTGTTGAATCGGTTCCGAAACAAGATAGAAACAAAGAAAGGTGTGAGAAATTATTCCACTTTCTCCCGTTAGATGCATACAGAGCTTTCGTCTTACGAACTAATTAAACGGCACTATAACAGGATATCATAATCCATAGTTTAGATAGAATCACTCCACTTTATTTTTTTTTTCGAAACACCTGTCCAGGGCCTGCGGAATACAGTTTGGAAAACCAGTGCCTAAATAAGACATTTAAAAAATTTAATTTTTTGTGTGCTGGGTCAAATAAAGATTGACGGAGAGTTTGTTTCCCAATACTACAAATGTTTTGCGTATTTAAAACACGTATTTATAAAATTATTGATTGCTATTAATGAATTGCAAAGATCAGGGAAGTAGCGCCATTGTTTATTGTGTGTTCATGTCTCGTCCAGCAACGTCCAGTCCTGACTCTTAATGGGACCACCTTTAATTTTCATTAGAGCCGTATTTTACTAAAAGGAATTTGTTAATGGTGACTTACATGCTGCCATTTCTTCCCGCCTATGTTCCAGATCAATTCTCTTTTTTGTTTGTTCTTGTGGCAGTATTGACCTTCAGGTCTGCTTTATTGTTCCCATGGATATCGCAATGAGATGGAGTTTATAATAATATGGCTTTTTAGCCGGAGTTTTTAATTTGGTGGTACATATCTTTGATTGGCAATGGTATCTGATGAAGTTGTTGTGGGATGAGCTTGAACAACCTTAATCAATTCTCGCCGTAGCCATTCTAACGAGTAAAACGTGACATCAAGTATATGCTCGTTGGTTCATTCAGATTTCGTGACACAACTACGGTCGCAGATCTACTGTGTAACACTGCCTGCTTACAACTGACTCGCACATCTACTGTGTAACACTGCCTGCTTACAACTGACTCGCACATCTACTGTGTAACACTGCCTGCTTACAACTGACTCGCACATCTACTGTGTAACACTGCCTGCTTACAACTGACTCGCACATCTACTGTGTAACACTGCCTGCTTACAACTGACTCTCACATCTACTGTGTAACACTGCCTGCTTACAACTGACTCGCACATCTACTGTGTAACACTGCCTGCTTACAACTGACTCGCACATCTACTGTGCAACACTGCCTGCTTACAACTGACTCGCACATCTACTGTGTAACACTGCCTGCTTACAACTGACTCGCACATCTACTGTGTAACACTGCCTGCTTACAACTGACTCGCACATCTACTGTGTAACACTGCCTGCTTACAACTGACTCGCACATCAATTGTTGAAATTTCAAGCTGCCACTGCATCTATATTGTTTTCATGGACGGAATTCATATTTATATGGCTTATTTACCGTTTTTGTTATATGCTGCTATGTATTTTGTGCTGACGTCACGAGATAATTTAGTCTCGAAACTTGTTTGGAGCACGGTGTATTAATGTCGTTTCCAAAATACTGTTACTATTATTCTCTATTAGGCTTGAAACGATCCAACCGTCCAGTTTACCGATTTACATGTAAACCAATTATATTCATTTACCCTAAGCACATTTACTTAAACTAGATGGTTCTGCCACTGGCTAAAATTGTAAATTAAATTAATATTTTATTGCTTCTATCCATTTATTATTCATGTTGTTGTGGTATTCACTCCTAGGATTGGTCTGATGCAACCCTCCATGATAATCTATCTTGCGCAAGCCTTTCCGTATCCGCATAACTAGCACACCTCACATCCTCCCTTAACTGCTTAGCGTATTCCATCCTTGACCTCCCTCTTCTATTCTTACCCCCACACACATCCCTCTAATACTAATTTTTACAAGAACCTCATGTCTCAAACTATTAATCTATCCCTTCTCTTAGTCAGCGTCCTCAATATTGTTGTTCGCTCTTCCCCTATCCTGTTTACGATATCCGCGTTAGTGATTCTATCCACCAATGCCATTCTCCTATAGAATCACATTTCAAAGACTTCAATTCTTTTCCTTTCCCACCCACATAACGCAACGCTAAATACGAAAAATTTTAGTAACAATTTCTTAATATTCAAACTTATAATACTCGTAAATAATTCTTCTTTTCCGCAAAAGCCTTCCTTGCCGGTGCTATTCTACTCTTCATCTCTAGTATAATTCGACCATCCCTAGTTATTACGCTTCTTAAGTAGCAGAATTCCTGAACATCTTTCAAATTATCCCATCCGTAAATAATGCCCTTTGTTAGCATTTGTCCCTTGGACGAGAACTTGATGAAAATTTGTCCCAGGCATCAAACTCTACACGATCTACAAAAGTGATATTTAACTATTGAATATCTCGAGTTCATTAGACCAGTGAAAATTCTTTTAGAATTATATGCGGTTATTTCAGAATGTATGTCTGCTACCACAAAACCTACAGGCAAAACAACTTTATTATGTACCTGAATATTATATAACAGGAGAAGTCTTTTCTACAGGTTCAAGTATGCTGATAATGCACTTCAATTACACATTGAAAACTCAATCCGTGCTAGAGTAGATTCCACTCGTATTTGAGAAATGTTTAAAATTTACTTCAACGGACGAGGGGAGTTGAAAGCCATCGTAAACATTAATTCACTATGGTTAGTGATTTTACTTGAAGTCCCTATTTTATATAGGTTTAAGTTTCAAATGACGTCCGTACCGTGGAGGAAAACGTTGGAGAATTGTTTGTACAACTGGTGGCGCAGGTAGTTTTACGGACAACGCTTCCTAGGAAACCTTCCATCCCCATCTGGCTACACAGCCAACGTTTCTGTGACGTCTTCATCCGTTGCATTAAGCTTTGGTTTCCTAGGAAAGCGTTGTCCGTCAGTAACGGACGTAATGCTGCACGTTTAACGTAAACGTTCAATCTGGAGGTGTAAAGCTAGAACGACGTTAATGCTGACGTCCCGTTTGTGGTCAAACAGCAGGTATAAGGGTTGACCGTCTGAGCAGGTAGTAACAGGATTAATTACATAGTGGACTTGTATCGATGATGCTTAGAGAATTTTATGACGTTTACTTTAAAATATTATTTAGATAACAATTCTACGCACCATTACAAGAAAAATGATACCAAACAATAAATACTTTAATGAATTTAAGCGCAACATATTTTATTCAGATCTAACGTATATATATATATATATATATATATATATATATTATCAGGAAGTTTTGAAATGTTTTATTGGTACTTTTATTATTATTATTATTATTATTAACGTAACTTATAAGGTTTTAATTAAATTATATACAGAACGTGAACTTAAATTAACTATTACTACTACATTGGACATTTCATTAACAAAGCTATATTTATCGCTTTTATTTATACAGATATGTTCATTTCACATTGGAAAAATATTAGAAAATTTAATTATTGTTACAAAATGTAGAGTGGACAGCACCATCTAGTGGGAAATCTATAAAGCTAATCAGTCGTTCGAGTGAAGTTGGACAGTGCGGTTGTGTGTAGCCATGTGATTAAAATTAAGTTACCTTCGAATCCCCAACACAAAAAATATCGAGTCTTGAAAGATGGAGTAAATATCACTAGTAAAATTCTGGGATATTTTAAAATGATTTTTAAATGATATAATATATTTTACTAAACTTCTAAAATTATTTACATTATTAACAATTCATTGAAAAAAGATAAATTTCCGTATTATTTACATAGTTAAGTTCACTTCACTCGAGGGAATCATTATCGAAAATTTAATAATTGTTACAAAAAGAAATGAGTCTTGAATAATGAAGCAATCATAGATAATATAAATAGAGGTGAGAAGAAATATCAAGTATTCGCTTGCTCAACGACCTGAAAGGTTACCTATTGGTTTTAGTTACACAGGTTCAATTCTTTAAAACCTCATTACTTACTCCTGTCGATTGAACTTCCTTTTATTTTGTGTTATATACATATCGATCAATAACAAGAAAGTATAATTAACAATTAATCAAATTATTGTACTGTAATCGTCATATAATTTAATAAAAAAATAATCGAACTTTATCACAATCTTAAATAAAGTAATTTTTTCCAACTTAATAAAATATAAATAATGGTCAAATGCTAGAAATGGAATAATTAATTAGACCAGGTTTCGTCTCCCAATTTTTAATTTTGGCCCCGAGCAACAGGAAAATTTTTTAAAATTTAATTAAGGAACTTTCCTAAACTTGGGGGACGAAACGTATTCTACTTAAATTATTCCATTTCTGACTTTTGTCCATTCTTTGTATTTCATTCACGAGAATCTGACTGATAAATAGATGCTGCATAGTAATAAGTGTTTTATTCCAGTAATTTACAAATATTCACTTCTGATTCAAAAGCACACATCAATAATTCTTAGAACAAGAATCACATCAAAATATATCAGCAATAGCGCCTAGATTAACAGTAATCGGGTACTGAGAAGTCCTACGGGGATGCAGGAAGTTAGGTAAATAGGGAAAAAGTTAAAAATCTGCATGGACCAGACCCAAAAGCACTGCACCACAAATATTGTTGTTTCATATGTGATTGTTGGAGACAATCTTTTGTCCCTTGCACGAGAACTCGATGTAACTTTGTCCAAGACTCTACACGATCTATCAAAACAGATATGTAACTATGGAATATCTCGATTTCCATGGACCAATGACAATATTTTTGAAATTTTATGCGGTTATTTCAGAATGTATGGCTGCTACCACAAAACCTACAGACAAATATAACATTTAAAGTGCAGGAGAAGTATTTGCTACAGGTTAAAGAGTGCTGATAATGCACTTCAATTAAGCATTAAAATCTCAATCCCAAAGTCCGTGCTAGCGTAGATTCCACTCATGTCTGAGAAATGTTTAAAAATTACTTCAACGGACCAGGGGAGTTGAAAGGCATCGTAAACATTAAAATCACTATGGTTAGTGATTTTACTTGAAGTTCCTATTTTATATAGGTTTAAGTTTCAAATGACGTCAGTACCGTGGAGGAAAACGTTGGAGAATTGTTTGTACAACTGGTGGCGCAGGTAGTTTTACAAACAACGCTTCCTAGGAAACCTTCCATCCCCATCTGGCTACACAGCCAACGTTTCTGTGACGTCATCATCCGTTGCATTACGTCTGCTACTGACGGACAACGCTTTCCTAGGAAACCATAGCTTTATAATCCATGCTATTGATTAAAATTGGGCCGAAGGCTGAAAGTTTTTTTTTCTTTTTCGTTAGACATTGAAATTCGCAGCATTTAATTAATTTTGCATCATGTTAGCGGAGGAAATGTGCGGTATGTTAGAGACTTCCTCGTCACTTAGGATAAACTATAGGCCGCAGTAGCCAGTTCCGGTCTTTCTGTTCTGACAAAGCGCCCAGTCCTGCGGCAGGTAATTCCGGAAATGGGCGTCTCGAACGCGATTGCGTCGAGGAGGGAGTTTCCGGTCACCTGTTACGCGGCCCTGGGCACAATGGAGATTTATGGCTGGGGCGCGCCGCTTCGGTGCGAAGACGCGGTGAAATGAACTGCCGACTCCCGCGACGTACGCACACTCCACGAAACTGCAGGCATTAATGCTTTCCTCCCCTCCACTACAAATTTCTATTAACACCTTCGTTCGTCTTCTGCAAGTGTACGTAGTTTCCAGTATAATATAAGAGCGCAGCGTGTTACAGAAGTTGCACTAAATTTTAATTCAGCATTTTTCCTATTAAAAGTATCATTTATTACTAGCAGGGGACGGCGTTGCCCGGTAATTGATACATTTATCACCGCTAGAGTATTTTACTCGACTGCAATCTTATTGTCAACTATTAATTAAATTAGCGACAAAAAATTACATTTTACGCCCTCAAATTATGACAGCTTAATTCAATACCACTATGACTAAAAAAATCGAATAAACAAATTTTCTTCTACTTTAAGTGAGAACACAGTCGATTATAATTATATGAATAAAATACTTGACAAGCGTGAAATAATAATCTGCACTGCGGTTTATAAACATGTTGTATATTTATTAACTTATTAAGAGTAAAGAATTTTTTTTAACTTTAAACGAGAACAGGTACAAAAAAATACACACAGTCGATTAGAATTATATGAAGAAAATACTGGATAGTCATAAAATAATGTGTATGCGGTTCTTAATAATCTGCTCTGCGTTTTATAAACATTTTGTATATTTATAAAATATTAAGAGTAACGAATTTTTTTTCTAATTTAAATATGAACATAAGTACTGAAAACAACACACAGTCGATTATAATTATATGAAGAAAATACTTGATAAGCGTGAAATAATAATCTGCACTGCGGTTTATAAACCGTATTATTATAAACGTATTAAGAGTAACGAATTTTTTTCTACTTTAAATATTAACATAAGTACAGAAAACAACACACAGTCGATTATAATTATATGATGAAAATACTGGATAGTCATAAAATAATGTGTTGGCGGCCCTTTATAATCTGCACTGTGATTTATAATTATTTTCTATATTTATTAATTTATTACGAGTAAAGAATTTTTTTCTACTTTTAATAAGAATATATGTACAGAAGAATACACACAGTCGATTATAATTATATGAAGAAAATACTGGATAATCATAAAATAATGTGTGTGCGGCTCTTAATAATCTGCACTGCGGTTTACAAACATTTTGTACATTTATTAACTTATTAAGAGTAACGAATCTTTTTCCTACTTTAAATATGAACATAAGTACAGAAAACAATACACAGTCGATTATAATTATTAAATAAAATACTGGATAGTCATAAAATAATGTGTGTGCGGCCCTTAATCTTCTACACTGCGATTTGTATATTTATTAACTAATTAAGGGACACGGGGAATGAAATTTGAAATTTTTGTACGTGCTGAAATTTTAACTGTGGGTTAACACCACACGTGTGTTGCAGCGTACAAAATTTTGTAAACTTGTTTCTTGTTGAAACATTTACAAAAATAATTTTTAAATTTGTCAGTTTTTAAAATGTTTCTCCCGTTACGTACTGGAATATATTTTAAATTTCTTCACATTAGTATGTAGGGCTGACCATTTTATATTATTTGTCAGTTTTATTTTGGGAATTGTTTAAAACTGCGGGGAGGAAATAATTTTTTACCAAGCGCTCAATATGGGTACTTAAAATTTGGCTTTTTTAAGAACTTTAAATTTTTTTAAAACCTAAACCACTTCAAAAATTGATACTTGTATTTGAAGGTATCGGCATGTAGATTATGTACAAAAAGAATGAAGACCGTATCTCATATTTGTGAGGCGTAGAAGGTTTTCTGTACCATAAAGCCGAGAAACACATTTTCCTGAATAGAAAACATAATTTATTAATTTAGAATCAAAAATATTCATTAAAATTGTCCTGCACCTTCGTTCTTTCTCTGGCAGCCTCTTTTTTCAGTTTACTGAATTTGTAGGCATATTAATATGAAAAATTAGAAAATATTTTACTTATTCAGATTTTGGCCGAAATTTTAGTCCCCGTGTCCCTTAAAAAGTAAAATTAATTAAATTTTTATAAAGATAAGAAGGGAAAAAAATCTCTACACGACACTTGACATAAGGAACTGTCTCTTTTGTCTGATAAACGTTAAATTATGCGTGTTTATACATCTTTAAAAGAATACAATTCAGTGTTTGCTGCATTGAACTTTATGTAACGTACCTTAATCATTTTCAATTTAAAAAATGTATTAAAATATTAACTACTATGTTCAATTTAAATATTGTATCACGCTTGACATATATATTCCCTTAGGTCTGATTAGCTTGAAATAATATGTTTGCACTGACGTAGCCTGTCAAACGTGTAATAATGCTGAAATATAACTAACATTATATGAAAGTTATAATACTTTGCAATATTTTCGCGAAAGTTGTCGTCATTCCCAACCCCCGCACGCACGTTGCGGATAAACATCTCGCTAGAAAGGTTTCGTGAGGCGTAATGTATTCTGTTGTAATATGTCTTTAGGGTAGGAACTTTCGATGGTATGAGAAATCATAAAGTCTTAAGGCAGAAATTGACGTGGCACCTTTTTGGGCCTGAAAGTGGTGTGGTGTTCGTTGTTTACACCATCAAAAATATTGTTGTACAATCAAACAAACAATAATAATAAAAATGAATTTAATTTGAATAGAAATATAACTCAAATTAAGTTATAATGGAAAACATATAAATTTACGATATCAATTTAATCATTAGCTCAGTCGGTAAAAGCAAAAGTAATATTCTACGCAGCTTCTTAAATTGCTGCTCCAGGGAACGCGGGTGACGAACGATATAGTTGAAAATTAAAATCGCGAATCAGACGAGAATGGTTTGTGTGGAAAAACCGAGGTAAATTGCCGTTACCGGATGTTAACGCCTGATGACGTCGTTCTTCGTTTTTGTTCGTATGCCGGTTGTTCCTTTGCTGGGTCACGTCTTCTTCATATTAAGATTCTCTAGCGCCTCTCCTTCAGATCAAATGTTGTCTTTTTATTTTCTGTACTCCCACCAAATGAATCTCCTTTCTTAAATGTGCAGAAACTAAATTTTATAGATGTCGCCTTGCTCTGCCACTGCTTCGTCTCTCCCTAGCGTCTCTCTCCGGCAGCCTCTCTGCAACAACTCCCATCTAATCTCGTCCAGGCCATCAACAATGTCGCAGCCAACAATGTTGCAGACGGTGACGTTTTCCCGCCTACTCGGCCCCACCAAGCCATTGTCGTCTTCCGTCCTGTATACGTAAATAACAAAACTAAATTATTTTTTGCTTTACCCGACTGTAAGGGTCATGAATCACCACAGTGGGGAAAGATCGGACCTAAATATTTGAAATATGGACTAACATTTTATGGCCAGATCACTATCGCACACCAAAATTTAATGACAATAGGAATAATGTCATAGGATATCATAAGGGACAGACATAAATAGTTGCAGAGCAGATAATGGACTTAGTAACATTTTGGACTGAAAGTGGCGTTGGGCGGAACAGATATGCTATAAAATTTGAAAGAAACCTCCATTGTTATCAGTACTAAACATAGAACGTTTCACGGTAATTGGATGAATGATATATGAAATCATCAGGGGGGAAAAAAAGTCTAAATGTAATCGGAAATGGGTCTGAAAAAACCTCACTGTAAAGAAGTACCATTTTTAAGATTTTTCTCAACTTACACAACCTAGCATTGAAATTGGATCTCAGTTCACACAAGAAATGGATTTAGCTGTTCTAAAACATACAAAACGAGTGTAGACTCGCTCCTCTAGATAAAGGTGACTATAGTAGAACTATGAATGCTGTCTACCTTCAAGTACAGTAAGGAACTTGTCTTTAATCACATGCTTGCTTTATTATTTAAGTGAACCCGATCAACGCCGGGTACTTCAGCTGGTTAGTTGTAAAATTATAAATTTACGTCATAGTAGTAATCAGAAAATTAGAATCGGACGTATTAGTGTGTGCGTGACTCAACTACAAACAGGGGTGAAAACCTTGTACTGGCAAAATACTCAATTCGAACTCCAATCAGTTTTCTCTCGCCAAAATTAATTTTAAGTTAGCGTGTTGTGGTATTCCGTTCTAAGACTGGTTTGATGCAACCCTCCATGTTCCTGTGCAAGCCTTTTCATTTCTGCATAGCTATCACGTCCCAAACCTCGCTAATATTTTAGCGTACTTAATCCTTGCCCTCGCTTTTTTGTTCTTTTCCCACACACTTCCCTCTAATACTAATTTTACAAGAACCTCGTGTCTCAAAACGTGGCCTGTCACTCTATCCCTTCTAAATATTTTTCTCTTTTCACTTATTCTCTTTAAAACTTCCTCGTTAGTAATTATATCCGCCCATCTGAATTTCAGCATTCTCCTAAGCACCACATTTCAAAGGGTTCTATTCTATTTCTATTCTGCAACTCCTATCGTCCACAATTCACAACCGCATAACGCCACGCTCCATACGAACACTTTTAGCAAAGATTTCCTAAAATCCACACTTATATTACCCGTAAGTAAATTCGCAATTTTTTGCGAAAGCCTTCCTTTGTCTCTTCTACTCTACACCTATAGTCTACTATACTTCTATCATTCCTAGTTATTACGCTTCCCAAATAGCCAATTCCTTAAATTACGTCAAAAAATCGTCTCCGAATCCAACACCCTTAGTCATTCCGCTGTTTCCCATACAACATTCTATTACTTTTAGCTTGTTTTTCTTTTCAAACACTATTTTATGTTTAACAATGCTGTTTTTTTCGTTATGGTATTCAGTCCTAAGACTGGTCTGATGCAACGCTCCATGCTGGCCTATCTTCCGCAAGCCTTTACGTTTCCTAAAAACTAGCACAACCCAAATCCTCCCTATTCTAATTAGCGTATTCATCCTTGGCCACCTCTTTTGTTCTTACCCCTACACACTTTTCTCTAATGCTAATTTTACAAGACCGTCGAGTCTTAAAACTGGGCCTATTAATCTATCCCTTCCCCTGGTTAACGTTCTTTATATTGTTTGCATTTCCCTATTCTATTTATATCCTCCTCAGTGATTCTATCCACCCATTCGATTTTCAGGATTCTTCTAATATTCAGACACATATTTTCGTGAATGCCTTCTTTGCCTGTGCTATCCTACGCTCTATGTCTACTATAGTTCTACTATCCCTAGTTATTACTCTTCCCAAGTAGCAGCATTCCTTAACTTCCGTCAAAATATCCCTTCTCAATATAACACCATTTTTTATTACATTATTTCCCAAACGACTCCATTACCTAGGTTGTCCCTCTATTAATCCTCATATTGAACTCTTTATCCAGGACTATGTTCATGCCATTTATTATGTTTTCCAAGTCTTCTTCTGATTCTCCTAATACTACAATATCATCGGCAAAGCGTAGGGATTTTATATTCCTCCTTACAGAACGTTTCCTTTTCATATTCCGCTTTATTTTTCATCGCCCGTTCTGTATATAAGCTAAACAGCTTGGACGACAGACTGCATCCTTGTCTTACTCCTTTCTTGATTTCTATTTCCTTTCCTTGATCTTCAATTCTAAGTACTGCTGACTGCCTTTTGTGGAGGTCATGTATAAACCTTCTTTCTCGATATTTTATTCATGTGTTCTTCAAAATCCTTAATCTTTTTCCAAATCTACAAATTCAATGAGCGTAGGCCGGTTTTTTTTTCTTACCCTGTCTTCAATATTTAGGCCTAAAGTCAAAATTGCTACAATTGTTATATTGTTTGGAATTGCGTACGCGATGTTCATTTTAATTGTTATAGTTCTTCGACTGGTCTGATTCAACCCTCCATGCTATCCTATTCTACCCACTCCTACATAAGTAGCACATCCTCCCTAATCTACTCAGCATATTCCATCAATTGCCCCCTTCTTCTGTTCTTACCTCACACACTTCTCTCTAATGCTAATTTTACATACCCTCGTGTCTCAAGACGTGGTCTATTAATCTATCCCTTATCATAAACAGCGTTCCCCATACTGTACGCTTTTCCCCTTTTCTGCTTAGAAATTCCTCTTTAGAAACTGTATCCACCTATCTGATTTTAGCATTCCTCTGTTGCACCAATCTTCTAAATCTTCTGTTCTTTTCCCTCCGGCAACTTCTATCGTCCGTGCTTCGAATCTATGTAACGCCAGACTCGCAATATATTAGCAAATCTTAGGGTTTTTTCTTCTCGCATTTTGATTCCCCTTTCCATATTCATATTTAACTTTATTCATAGCCTGTTCTATAAGTTAAAGAATATGGACGTCCTTGCATTCCTCATTTTTAGATATCTGCTTTTTCTTGCATTTAGTTTATGAAGAATAAAGGAGATCTATGTAATCTGAAACTTGAACATCCAATGTTGAAAAGGATTATGCCTGTGAGAGTTTCTCGCAGGCATTTCTCCCCAGAGTGACTGCGGGGCTCACCTGATTGTCGGGAATGCCTAGCACTCTCTCTGGGTTTATTTTTATCAAAGTTCTCACATGCCGAGACACTTCCACCTATTTTAGGAGGTATAAGTACGGAGGTCGAAGACCTTGCGCATATGGGATCAGTTTTCCGCTGATACCATTGGATCAGTTGGCCAACTGCCTCCTAAAATTTTCGGAGACATGGAGAAGGGAATGCTGCAACCCCACAGAAAACTCGTCTCCCGTCATTCGTAACGGCGTGAGAATAGTACCCAATGCCCGACCTACCTGATGCAGGTTTTCTAGGGGTTTCCCTGCATCTCTTGAGGTGAAACACCTGGTAGGATCCTTTAACCATAGTCCGACGGTCCTAGTCAACCCTTGGCTACCTTGCTCTACCTTCCACATCCTCCTTTTGAATTCCCTCCTTATGCTATTAAAGTGGAGTTGCCTGTTTCAGGATCACCCTCGTGTGAACTGTTAACCAAAGAACAAAATTGAACCTCTTTTGTGACCGTATGCTGTGTACTTCGGTTTGTTTAATAGTGTTTTTTGGTTATTTTCCAGATGCAGTTACCAGCGCTCAGGGCACTGTCGTGGTTCCTCACCTCTTCTGCCCAATTCTGTTCGCTGTGGTTGCTTCAAGGTAGCAGGTGTGACAGTTTATTCTCCTGTAGAGAGGTCAAGTTGTTGGTTGTTGTGGTGGAGGCTAAGGGATTATTGTGTCGGTGAATAGTGCTTGTTGGTGTATTATAGTTGATTGTAATGGTTTGTTATTCTTGAAGTGGAACAGTGTAACTGTGTTGACGGAAGAACGAGCGAGTGTGTGTCCATTAACAATTGAGCGATTGACTTGCGCCAATAGTATATCTTCTAATGCAAAAAAAAGTTTTGAGATAGTATTTTACAGTGATGGAGAGAAAAAAGTATATTAGTGTTAAACAAAGAGTATTACTACTTGTAATTGATATGTAGAGTACTTTGTTTCTGGAAGAAGCTGGTGCAATGGCTGCGGGCTTCCAAACCTCCTTATGGCAAATAGATTTTACAGGTATACATTACATAAAGCAGAAACCGCAGCACTACTCGTTTTATATATACGTGTATCAAAAAGGGAATGAATTAGGTGAAAATAAATTTTTACTTACACCTAAACTCCGTGGATATTAGTAACCAAGTTGGCCATTGAACGTAATGCTCAATACATTATTAATGTGCAGTGGACGAAGATAGATATTATGTTTAATCTACGTGTATGTACATAATACAAACAATATGTTAATTATATGTATATTTGTCTTGTATATTTGACTACGCTAGCATGCGAATTATTGTAGTGTGTTAAACCCTGAGTTTGTGTATTCAAAGTTAAATTTCTCGATGCAACTGTAGGTAGTGTCCTAAGAGAAAAAAAAAGAACCTTACCCGTCCGGAAATCTGGAGAATGAAATTGTATTCTTACATTATTTTCATTGAACCAATCAAAGTATATTCATGGATAAACGATACCAAATGTTGCAGAACACTGCAAGCGTTTCCAATAAGAAATCATGAGCTTCAACACTAGTATATTCTGACGAAAATATTTATTAGTTTAATTAATCAATACCTTATTTGTATAAATGTAATTATAATTTTTCCTTGTATGAAAATGATTCTTATACTTCGTCAGGTAATATTAATAAATAATAAAAAATTTAACTCACTATTTTACTTTCCCTGTATTTAACTGTATTTAAAAAATTATTTTTAGTACATACCTTTTAGTACATGAATTAGTTTCAGAAATAGAAGAGAATTTATCTACATTAGCTTTCCTTCTTTTCAAATGTGGACCTGTATAGACCTGTATACGCGTAATTAAATAAGTAAAAGCTACAACCTTAATATGTCAGAAACTTTATTAGTTACTAGTTTTAAATAAGTATGTTTTTTCACAATAATAGGAAACGATTACCACCAATTACAGACAAAGGTTTGATTTAATTAAACACTACGTTTCGTCACCATATTTGGGGCTTTTTCATGTAATTTCTTTAAATGTTAAATTTTGAAAATTGTATGAGTAAAACGAAGCCATATGTATAAAAATATAAATCAGAACATATTAATTAAAAGATAACTAGTAGTTATTAATGATATTTCATCAAATGATAGCATTATGTAATCCTGTGGAACATGTAAATTTTTATACTTTTAATTAATGACTTGAAAGCTATTTATTACAGTGAAATTGCTTTAATTCATCCTAAAAAAAATAAACTATATTTGCCAATACATGAAGAAATTTGGTAAGGATTATGAAATTTATGAATTTTTGGGAATGTAAATAAGGTAAATTACCTGAAGTTACCAAGAAACTGTATAATACAAACAATTTATAAGTTTCCATCTTAATAATAAATATTTGTAATTATCATGATCTTTCTAAGATCAACAGTAATTAGTTCATAAATTGTCACCGTCTATATATTTAATTTAATCTAGATATTCCACTTATTTTGATACGACTGCAACATTACCCTTATCTCAGTGCACATTAAGATAAGGATATCTTTTAAGAAATAATTCATTTCACTGTTATGGAGTAACTTCTGTTTCGTTCCAAAGGTGTATGATCCTTTTGTGAAATTTGAATAATTTCAACACACTTTCCAGGAATTTAAATCTTATTATTGTTGGAAGTAAAATATTTATAAGAATTAATATCTTCTAAATTTTCCGTTCAGTTTTCTTCTTTCTATCTCTTTTTCATCTATTGACGGAACTTCCCTTGCACTTTGTGGTATTAAATTATCTGTCAGATTGACAAACTAATTCACATCCTCAATGGTTTAACTTTTACGGGTTAACTAAGTTTATAGTTTCTTCAGGGGACAAAATAAATATTTTCATCTTTATTGAACTCTTTTGTGAGTTGTAAAAACTTCTTGTAGGAAACATTTTGGTAGCATCTGCCATGGTAGATGGTCAAGTTATTATTTTCATACATTTTGCTTCCTTTGTTCACAAATATATTTGAAGAAATTTCCAGAGGAAGTCCAAAATATTGTGACGAAACGTAGTGTTTAATTTAATCAAAACTTTCTAATTTATTCTATTAAATTTATGTACTTTCCACTTTAATCAGGCAATTTTTGAGAGGTTAATATCATAATTATACAACAATTGAGTTACAAATACGTATATGAAAAAAATCCGTAACTTCGGGATAAGGATTGGCTCTGAGGATCGGGGCGTGTCGGGCTTGGTCGGGAAGTGGGTAAGCGCTAACGTACCGAGCTTGGGCGAGGTGAGTGCCTCGGGGGCGTCGGTTAGTGCAAGCGGTTTTAACGGCGGGGCGGTCTGCTCTCTTGTCACCTCGTCGGGGGCAACCCTGGCGGCGGTCGACGGTAGGCGCGTTCTGTCGCGGCCCTTGCGCCCCGGTGCTACAACCCGCTGGTAGGATCCGAGCTCGATCCCGTGCCTTGGCCTCCCACGGATCTTCCTTGCTGCGAGGCCGCGTTTTCCTTAGCGCGCTCGCAAGGGCGTGCGGGGGCGCGGATTCTCTTCGGCCGCCATTCAACGATCGACTCAGAACTGGCACGGACTGGGGGAATCCGACTGTCTAATTAAAACAAAGCATTGCGATGGCCCACGCGGGTGTTGACGCAATGTGATTTCTGCCCAGTGCTCTGAATGTCAACGTGAAGAAATTCAAGCAAGCGCGGGTAAACGGCGGGAGTAACTATGACTCTCTTAACGGCGGAGGGACCTTGCCTCACCCTCAAGGTAATGGACACTCTGGTCTGGCGTAATGGCGCACCTTGTTGTGCGTCGCACCCGCCATCAAGACCCGTGGAAGCTGAAACCCTCGGGTATGGTGTGTCACCCAGTGGAAGCGATGGTCCCTCTAATGCTGGAAGTTACACTGGAGAACCAATTAGAGGGGACATAGAGAGGTCACTACTGTGTCGTCGTAGGTACCCTGCGGTCTGAGTGCCCTACTATTGGCTACCTACGGGGGCATGGGGTGAGGGGGTCCGTCCTCCTCCGTCTGAGAGAGCTAGTTACAGGACACGCGGGGGCGCAAGCTCCCCGAGCCTAGCCAGGTGACTACCTCCTCGTGGTCCCGCTGGACCGTCCGATCTGTAAAAGGGAAGGGCGACTAAACGTCACCTGGTGGCCCTACCTCGGGTTAAAGAGGGATGGGGTTGGGAGGGTTAGCAGCTCCCCAACCCGTCAAAATCTTGCTCCAAAGTCTTTACGTGTAGCCTCGGCATAGGGCCAGCATGGTGTCGCGCCAATGATCCAACAGGACACCTTCCCATACGACTACATGGCATGACTTCCGGAAACAACAAAGACTGTGATATAGCAACAGATACCATTGATGAGGAAACTAGTGAGGCAACAGCCCAAACTAACCCCGGTGTCTGGGCTAGTCCAAACAGAGATGAAACTCTTAAAAACAGTAGTGATAGACATAGCAACCATACCAGTGAGGATCCCGGTGAAAGGGATAGCTTGGAGAGCACAAATTTTATAATCAGCTATCCATTTGCGGACATTATTTGTAAAATATGTCACGCACGAGGTAAAAACTGCCTACTAAACTCCGCCTAAAATGCAAAGTTGCATACAATGCAAAAACACGGTGATCTAATCATCTCGCACGAGTGCGGACAATGTGGACGCAGATATCCCGGCCTGCGTCCAGTGGCATCACACTATGCCAAGTGTAAGGGGGTCAAATCCTCCCAGGCGAGTGATGGCCCGCGGGAGCCGTGCCCAGACTGCCCAGCCACCTTCGCAACGAAGAGTGGTCTCGGACAGCATCTGAGGCGCGCGCACCCGGGGACCAGCAACCGACTAAGGGCCGAGGCCGCTGAGCCTAGGGGCGGTGGTGTCTTTTCCAAACCCGAAATTTACATGTTGGGTTTGGAAGTAAAATACGAGGGACATAGGAACCTCAATAAAATCATCCAGAGCCAGCTGCCAAACAAGTCATGGACAAGCGGTGCGAACCGGCTTACCGCGTCCAATTGGCTAACCACCAAGCGGAAATCGACCGCATCCTTGCTCCGGCAACCGACTTAGGCTCTCCACTATGCAGCGCCCAGTCAAGTCCAGTAAAGACTCGGACAAGCATCAGTACCGGTGATATCTGTGATATGAATAGTAACGATACCAAAGAACAACGGGGGTCAGGCACCACCCTCCGGCCTCAAGGGGTCCAAGCCTGCTTGGGGCATGGCGACCTGGCACCTGCCTCTACAGCAACGGGGGTAGTTCCCGCTGAGGCAGGCCCCCACGCCCGGCAGGTTCCACTACCGGGACCTACATTGGAGGAGAAGCCCCCTCGGCAGGAAGGGGACTCAGCGGAGGAGGGAGCCCTAGGCCTCCTCCCCGCTGCGAGCAAAGGGGAGCTCTCTCAGCCTCGACTGGCCAAAGCACACATTCACCTCGGAGCGAGCGAAACCGAGGCGGAGCTTAGCCATTCAGGCACTCCAGCCGAAGTCTTCCATCTCCCGGAATGGAAGGGCAAAATAATCGCTCAAGTCAAAGAGGCCCAAAGGGTCCTCACCGCACCGAACCCGGTTATAAATCTAGTCTCCAAAACCCTTACGGCTGGCAATCCAATAAATAGAGAAACAGTAGACGAAGTCTACGCACAACTACTCTCCTTCCTTCTACAAAGCCAGGAAGTCAAGCAGCCCAGAATTAAGTCTAGTCAGAGTAAGCCAACACTCTCAGCGAAGAGCGAGAGCAAGGCCGGGCGATACTCAAAAACGTAGGCCATGTATAAAAACTGCCCAAAACTGCTCGCAAAACTCGTGCGGGATAACATGGCTGATACAGGGATGGGGGAGACCTCCGGAGTACAGGCAGCCTCGGAGGGGCTGCGAGAGCTATATGAGGGACTATGGGGAGATAAAACAGCCAGCGACTTGAGATCCACAAAGGACATACCAGATGTCCCAGGTAATCCTGCGCTAGTCCTGGGCCCATTCGGGGCTTCTGAGGTGGCCAAACGCGTCCGCCGAATGAGGTCCAGGGTGGCCCCGGGACCTGATGGACTCCACAAGGGGGACATCCAGCGTAAGGGATGCGTGGAGGCGCTGGCTGCCTTCTTCAACCTTGTAATATATACGCTCACGCAGCCTAGTGATTGGTCAAAGAATAACACAATTCTCATTCCCAAGGAGGGGAAAAACTTACTTGACCCGGTGAACTACAGACCAATCACCATCTCCTCCATTCTCAGTGGAACCTTCTGGGGTACGATGGACTCCAGACTAAAACCTCGTCAGAAGGGGTTTACCAGCGAAGCTGGATGTTTTAACAAATTTAACATCCTTCATGAGATTATTGTTAAAAGCAAGAAAGACCGAGGATTGGTCGCTATACAAATAGACGTGTCCAAGGCCTTTGATACAGTGCCACACGACTCCATCGAGGAGGCACTCCGTATAAAGGACGTTCCGAGCGAGCTCATCACCATGGTGCTGAACTCCTATAAGGGGGTCACCACCGTGGTGAGGAGCCGCCCGGAAGAGATACAAAGGGGTGTGAAACAGGGTGACCCACTGTTACCATTGATTTTTAACATAGTCCTGGATGAGATAATTAAGCGCCTAGTAACACGTAAGGGCTATACCCTCGAAGAGGGAATCCAAGTCTCCTGCCTCGCGTTTGCGGACGATATCGTCCTCGTCGCCGAGACAGAGGAAGAGGCGCAAGCTCTGCTTACCGAGCTGGAGGCGTTCCTCAAGGAGCGCGGGATGAAAATCTCCCCTGACAAATGTTCGGCTTTCCAGATCAAAAAGCAAAGCAAGTCATGGCATGTAAGGGACCCAGCCATTAAGGCAAATAATGGGAACACCATTGCATACCACGGCCCAACTTCCCCACTGACGTACCTGGGAATCCAGGTCACCCCGTGGGAGGGGGTATCGGTAGAGGCGGCGATGCAGGGGCTCAGGGACACCCTACCGCGCGTGGCGCAGCTCGCAATTCGCCCGCACCAGAAGGTGGACCTGTTGTCCGGCTACATCATCCCCACTTCCTGTACTCCCTCTCCGCGGGTCCCGTCTGCCCCACGTCCCTCAAGGAGCTAGACAGCGACATCCGTAGGGCCGTGAAGAGTATTCTTCATCTGCCGGCTAGCACGCATGATGGTCTACTCTACACGGCCAAGCGTGATGGTGGCCTTGGATTCCCGAGGTTAGAAACAGTAGTCACGTCCTCTAACCTGAGAGCCGGTTACAACTTCATTAATAGTGAAGACCCGGTGATGAGTGTCTGCCCTCCCAGGGGAAAGGCGTTAAATGTTACCAAAACGATAAAGTTGGCAATGAGTTCCTCTACTGGCCGCAGTTGCTAAAGCCCTGCAGGTACCTGAGCGCCCTGAAGCTCAGGGAAAATGTAGCCGGTAATAAAACCGCACTCCATAGAACCGACAAGGCCATAGACATTAAATGTCGGCAGTGTATGGCCCAGCTAGAAACTTTGGGACACATCTTGGGGCAATGTGTCCACACCAAAGCGTGGCGAATTAAACGTCACAATGAAATAAGGGACCTGTTCTAATCTCGACTGGTCTCCTCTTGGGTGGTGAGTAAAGAGTCTCGCCTCCTCGACCCCCAAGGCAGAGCTCTCCAACCTGACCTCATCATACAGGGTGAGGGGAGGGTCCTTGTGGCTGATGTTTCCGTCTGCCACGAGGATGGAGAGCTCATGTTGAGGGGGAAGAGCGAGAAAGAGAGGAAGTACTCTTCCCTCCCCTCGAGGAACCACTCAAACAGAAATTCGGAGCGGGTGTATTCAAAGTCCTCCCCATAATTGTTGGGACTCCCTGTCTGTCTCTCTCTCCCTCTCTCCCTCTGTCTCACTCTCCCTCCCTCTCTCCCTCTCCCTCTGTCTCCCTCTCCCTCCCTCTCTCCCTCTGTCTCCCTCTCCCTCCCTCTCCCTCCTCTCTCCCTGTCTCCCTCTCTCCCTCTCCTCTCCTCTCCTCCCTCTCCCTCTGTCTCCCTCCCTCCCTCTCTCACTCTCCCTCCCTCTCTCCCTCTGTCTCACTCTCCCTCCCTCTGTCTCACTCTCCCTCCCTCTGTCTCACTCTCCCTCCCTCTCTCCCTCTGTCTCACTCTCCCTCCCTCTCCTCTCTCCCTCTGTCTCACTCTCCCTCCCTCTCTCCCTCTGTCTCACTCTCCCTCCCTCTCTCCCTCTGTCTCACTCTCCCTCCCTCTCTCCCTCTCTCCCTCTGTCTCACTCTCCCTCCCTCTCTCTCTCTGTCTCACTCTCCATCCCTCTCTCCCTCTGTCTCACTCTCCATAAATTGCATAGATGCAGTAATTCATAGACATGGTTTTATTAAAGTCTAATGCATTCTCAATAGACACTCTCTACCTTTGGCTTTTGAAGTAATGTGATTTTATCTCTATCGCTGATAGTGTTTGAAAGTGTGGTCATAACTCTTAAACAAAATTGCTCTACGCAGCTATATAAAGTAAAAGTACACATATTTAAACATCGTTCCAGTAAGTACATAAAATTTGTTTTGTGGTGGCACATTGTTAATAGCATTTTCTGAAGTATGGTTCAGTCGTAGATCACGAACTTCTCCGTGGAAAACCGTTAAGCTCAGACCATAAGTTTTCCGCATAAAAGTCCTACAGTACCTGATAAATCTCCTACAAAGATATTACCGACAAAGGAAGCTATTAATCCAGGGAATATTTTTCTTTTCTAATAGAAACGCTCCATATACTCTTGGGTTTCAGCCACAATTTTTCATACTCTGGTTCAGAGCTTCATCACCGCCTCTTTCATATGTAAATGAGTCTTCAGGGACAAATTCATTATAGCGTATCTATTACTCTGCCTGCTTTAATTTCATACAATTATCTTCTTCGTAGTAGAAATATTCTATGTTTTCTACTTTCTAAAAGTGAAATATATTTCCTTTAAACTTCGAACCCATTTGACGTTAAATATCTTCCTTGTTTCGTCAAATCCAATTTATGCAACGTTGTCACATTATTCAAACATTTCTAAGTTTAAAATGAATAAAATGACGGCCACAGCAAATAAATAATTTATTACAATTTTTTAGGAAGGCTGTATTCGAAATTAATTTTGATTGTATAATTTGTTGGGCTTATTACCTGAAGAAGTTCATAAAGTTGGATGAAACGTAGTATTTGTATTATTAAATAGTAATAAATTTATTTGTTGACTTATTGGTCGTATATTATTTATGTTGTCACATTAGTGTCAACGTAGCTGTAAGGGTTTATTGTTATTAATTACTTGTCAACATCACTTGTTGCAATGTCTTTTACTTTTCTTCTTTGCTTCGCTGGAAGCCAAAACGCTTCCCATTTGGATGTCATTACATATTGGTAAAATGAAATACTTTATTGCCATGTTCTTTCAAGATTATTAACTAATCATACAGTCATTCAAAAATTTACTTGCACAAATTAAGACGAAATTTGCAATTTTGTTTTATATTGTTACATAAAACTGAGATGAATAAATCAAAGCCTACATTGTTGACAGGCTTGTTTCTTTAACAATTTACGTTTTCTTTTCTCTCAATATGAATTGTTAAGCACAGTAATGACGTTTTAAATAGAGGTGCGTCTTTTTCGACATTTTTAATATAATCAACGCATTCAATACCGAAGGCTTATCTCCTAAAATTTAGATAATGTTGTATAATTGATTAACATTGGTGGTAATACCAATAATTTTCACAATTTCAGTACGTTTAATTCGTTCGATTTCTTTATGCATTCGTTATTTGGGTAAAAAAAACTCTGCCACGTAGCTTTATTTTTATGCACAGTAATTTTCGACAGCAACATAAAAAATTGCTGTAACATTAACCCGCGTAACGAAACGCATTTGTTTAGATTGGTTCCTGTTATAAATAACATTACATTTCCAGGGTTTATGTTCTGATGTGATAAAAAAATTATTCATATTTCATTGCACAGCATTCGTTACGCGGTAAAAACTATTATGTTTCCGAGTATTCTGTTACGAATTTTTGCGTATTGTTAATGGACCGTGGCGAAACATAAAATCGGCATTTTTTTTAAAATTGTCGTGACACATCCTGTAAATAATTCCATTTTCAGCGATTAAATGTGTAAGTAGCATAATTTTTTATATTTTCCTGCGTAGTGTTTTATTTTAACTACATTAAGATTCGAGCAATGGGTTACGTAATCAAACAGAATTTTGCTATTATCTTTATTGATTGGTAAATGATTAATTACACTAAATAAATTATTTTAATATGAGGCATTTTCGCGACTTATACGAATCCTTTAAATATTAATTCATAATACATGAGATGGACATAAAGATTGGGTGATAATTTGCGTGAGGGAAACTTTGAAATGGAAATCTGTAAGAGGGGATGCCGAAGGGAGAGGAAGGAAGAGAAAGGTTAACTAAGGGCCCCGGGCTATAATTTAAAGATCCTACCTGGTATTCACCTGAAAGAGATGCAGAACAATCCTAGGTATAACTGTTATATACTTGTCAGACGCCCTTCTGAATAAAGCGAATGGACTTTCCTGCGTTTTATCAAGTATTTGTGTAGATTCTTTGTAAAATACGTTAAATTTTCATCAAAATTGAAAGCAATGCAATGATATAAGAAATTTCAAATCTCATTTCCATTCCTAAAGTTAATAAATACCATTAAAAAATTAATACACACCATGTAAAAGACAATTTTTAAACATTTTCGGAAAACGTCACCAGCAACTGTATTTTCCAAAAAAATATTGGAAGTAACTTTCGTGTAAATTTGATTAATTTACGCAAAACATTAATGTAGTTCATTCATATAATATACATGTAATTAGTTAGACAACAAAACAAATTTTAATACAAAAAAATTCCTCATTGAATTAAATATACAGTACGGACTTGTGGAAGAATTGTCAAATAGTTTATCTGACATTCATAAATTTTGAAATAAAAATCGGCCGTTATTCGTCCATATTTTTTAACACCTTAGGATACCAATAATTAATTAAATTGCAAATTAATGTAACTTCACTTCCAAATAAACTAAATACTATTATAAATTTAAATAGACAGTATTTCATTAATATACTAAATGTTCGAATTCGCTTTAAGTTATTAAAATAATACAGATGTTTATTTTTAATAGAAAAATATGCAGATTAATATATCAAATAATAGCATAGTGGTTATTAAAAACGCGTTACGTAGCGCAAAATCCTGCATGCCCAGAATATTTGAAGCTGTAAGTGTAAATTGTGATTCGCTGCATAAAACAAAACAAAAAAACATAAAAACTAAGTCCGAATAAAAAAAATTAATTACGTCCATTCTCTCAAATAATTGTAAATTATTTGGACAGATTTTTTACTCAACCAAATAAATGTATTAAATTATAATTATTGCGGTTTGTTTGTATTATAAAATTGTATTAAAAATTAAAATACTTAAATTCTCATTAAAATTATTCCCTTTTTTATATTTACAATATATAGTGATTAAAAATATAACCTAGTCTTTAACATCGTTTTATAACATTTATATTTCAAGACAAAACATGACCAAATTGGAGTTTGAAACCTGCCGTGCATCCTTGAAATATGTTATGCTAAGAAATGGTTCTAAATAAAAAGAAAATATGCATACTTACACATCAAACTTCGTTATTTTTCAATCGTCATTAATTCGCATTGTTTGCGATACATAATTAATCTAATGGGAGAATAACAGAAAGCAAAAGGTATGCACGCAATTCAAGACGGTGAATTTCCCTGTTTTATGTCCATCTCAACGCTCCTACAGTGTTTTTCTTCGGGTTACTCAGAATAAATGTACCAAGTTTTGTTGCAATTTCTCCACGTATTTAAAATTAGATTAAGAATATCCAAACACGCTTCCATTTTTAATACATTGATTATACTGAAGTCATGTATATATAATCTATACCAATAAATAAAATTGAAGTGTGTGTCTGTCTGTCCGTCCGTATGTTTGTCTGCAATAGACTCCGAAACGACTCGACGGATATCAATGAAAATTTGAGGGTTTAGGAAAGTAGAATTTAAATAGTTCATTTTAAATTCATTCATACATATTGCAGAAGATATTACTATAATATGAATATAATTAATACGAATTCTTCGGGAAGATTTCTTGGAATTGCCGTGTGAAATCCGACGTGGAAACCAGCTGCGAGTTGTGAGTCCTGTTATGCGTTCCTATTAGTTATCATTCATCCCATATTCTGCCCGCTGTTGCAGCAGACTCCGAAAAAATTAATTTCTTTGGATCACCGGTACGATGTATACATAGATTGATAAATTGGCTTTCTTTCTCGCGTCAGGTAACTTTTAAAATGCAGTAAATTCTAATATGAAAATAAATCAAATTGAAGTGTCTGTCTGTCCGTATGTTTGTCTGTAATAGACTCCGAAGTGACTCAACGGATTTCAATGAAAATTTGAGGGTTTAAAAATGGAGAATTTAAATATTAGTGCGTTTTTGATTTAGATATAATTTTTTTAGATAATGACCGGTGAAATGCGAGTCGCTGTGTTACAATATGACCTTTAATATGCGATTTTAGTAAACATTTAACCAATAAGTGGGGGAAAGTTTTAATTTTCTACTTTAGTTTGGACTCTCTCGAGATACTGGGGGTACATTTGAGGTTTATTTTGTGACGTTTTCTATCTCGGTTTAATTATGTGGTGGCCGAGCATTAAATAATGTACCTTGATAATATAAGTAACTACGTGGGCAACGCCGAGTCCCCAGCTAGTTCTTAATAATTCGGCTAAGTTGTTGAAATGCGGAAAAATTAAGACGATTTATGTTAAGGTATTTTGAAAAACTGTGTAGCAGTTCTGTAATTTCAGATTTTCTCAATTTTATTGTCACATGACTTTCAACACGTCTTTTCTGAGGCAGGAGTTGAAAATTGGCCGGGCTGTAAGATGTGTAATTTATGCCAGTTTTCGGTGAGAGTTTAATATTGTCATATTACTGTAAGAATTTTACAGTTAATAAAATTGATTCTATGGTTGTAATCTGAAGCGGTCGTTAATAGTCTCCAGGAAATTTAGTAAGTAGTGCAAACAAACGCGTTGAAATTGGTTTGGGTTCCTGTTTAAAATTTTATTGACCATTCAGCAACTGATTTTCGTAGTGGATAATCAATAACAGCACGCGACGGAGAGTTTCCATTCCGATCCTCGCGGAACGGAAACAGGAATTTTATTTTTCCTCTTTGGTGGTTCAATTCCAACATCAATAACTCCGCTGAATAAATGGTTGTTCCAACGTCAGGAAAGTTGAGCCAGAATACGAGAACAGAGGCAGACCCTGAGAAATACATAGAAGTGAGGATATTAAAGAGTTCACAGCAGAAAGTGAGAAACTTCTGCTCGCTGGAAAGAAAAACGCCTTCCGAGACCCATCCATATTTCGGAAGGGGGCGTCGTCTGAGGTCGTGGAAGGGGGGCGGCGAGAGGATTTCGGCGGTGAGGGGAGGAGAGGAGAGGGACGGAGTTACGAAATTCCGCACACCACAAACTGTCACCGACACTCTCTCGTCGTTTTGTCAGTATCCAGAAAATATGGCCAGCTTTTTATTTATTCCTTTTGAGCCCAAAGCTGCCATTACAGTGTCGTGGTGATCTGTCGCTGTAATTTTTATAGTGTCACGGGGCAGGAAAGTTAAAAGAGCCATTATGCATAAAATATAGTTCCTTTGATAACTTGTCCGAAAATTTCTTTACGGTAAAGACGGACGGAAATAATAATAAAAAAGAATCACGATGGAATGAAACGACCGCCACGGGAAATTTAGTATTTTGTCTCCATTTAAATCCAAACTGCGTTACAAATAGAACAACAGTACTAATTATGGACCACGATGATGAACTGTGACGTTTTAAATAATAAACCGGGACTCGTCGAGCGGAAATGTCGAACAGTAACCTGTAGAGGCATGATTTGAAATCGTAACATCCTCTTCGTACAAATCTTCACATATATATTTCCGAAAAAAATGTGGATTACTATTGAACAGTTTGCAATATTTTAGTGGTAATAAAACCTGTATCCAGTTTAAAGGGGGGATTAATTTATTTAAATATAAACAGAATTAAATTGGAATTTTCTAATGTTTCAATTTAATAGTAGTATTTCGGTTTGAACCGTTCTACGTCGTCTACCGATTCCTAATCGCCATTCTTCTCTATTTTTCCACAATTCTTCGTGTAATTCTCTCCCTCTCCAGCTCCTCCTTGGCCTTCCTCTTCTTCTGCGTCCCTGCCTTTTCCATATCAGGATCAGTTTCGGTAATCTATCATTTGTCATTCTTTGTACATGTCGGCACCCTATTTTTGCTTGTTTTTATGTCGTCCACCATTGTCTTATCAACTCCCATTATTTCTCTGATCCTAACATTTCTGTTTATAAAGAGATCACATTTCTAGTTTTCGCTTGAGTATATATAAAAGCGTAATGGCTACAGATATTTATTCCATATTGCTTCAAAATTAAACACTTGCCAATGGGAATAAATAGTGTTATTAAGCTTAATAGTAATATATTATCTAACTAGTCATAAAATGCAATTACCAAAGTAATTACATTTACACTAAAATTAAGTATACAGGATAAACGAAGGTCTATGTTTAAGAGTTCCTCAGATAAATCATATGGACTAATAAGAAATTTTGCCTAATTTAACAAATCAGTACAACATATAAATTTATTCTTGACTTATTTGTTGTAGGTTCTCACATTTAAAAAAATTAATGTTCACAAAAACACATTTTACTACAATAAATTACATATAAGTAGTTCAAACTGTGTGGACAGAAACGTATATTACGTTGGACATTCAAATCGAGCATTAAACGTCTCCATTAGATAGACTGATATCGAAAAATACTAGAAAAAATGTTTATCTACACTTTCTTATATTTTATTATATTAATAAAACTATTTCGTGAAGAAAATAAAAGAAGCAAATGAAATAATATTACTATTGAAGTCAAATAATGAAGAAAATTATGTGCGTTTTCACATTAATAAGTCTATTTGGTTTAGAAAATTTCATTACATTTTAATTAGGACAGGTCCACACATTATAAACGAAACAATATAAAAATATAAACAATATAAATGACTTTTAATTTGTTATATCCAGTTTCAGATCGAAGGGGAGTGTGGGGGGGAGATTTATGCATTTGTATGATGGTTAATATTATTATAAAAAAATAACGTTCATGATGAATTAGTTTTTCCACTATTACTCAGAAATGAAAATTGAGGTATTAAGGTATTTCAATTAATTAATTTATATTGTAGTTTCCTTCTGGAATATATAAAAATAGATTAAAATTTTTATTGGTGTAACCCCACTATGTTATGCCTATATGAACAACCTTCTAGTTCTCAATCCATTACATTTATAAATAATACAGACATAAAATCTCTGATACAGTGAAAGAATTACACTTTGCCGAATACAAAATTTTATTAATATTTTCAGATAACAATTGCTATATTGTTTGGAATTGTGTACGCGATGTTTATTTTAATTTTTGTCCTTCAACTGGTCTGATGCAGCCTTCCATGCTATCTAAGCCTTTTCATTCCTACATAAGTAACTCGTCCTCCCTAATTTACTTAGCGTTTTCCATCATTGACCTCCCTCTTCTGTTCTTACCCCACACATTTCCCTCTAATGTTAATTTTATATAACTTACACTATTAATCTACCCCTTAGGTAACTGATGAAATAGGGTTTAATGATTAGAAGTTGAACTAATTAATTATTAAACAAATGAATTATAAGTTTTACACATCCGTTCGTCCTCAAGATACTTCTCTGATTACAATATATTTCAGCTTTTACTCCAACGGAGTTTTCTTTCTGAATTTTTCATATTTTCTTCTGCATGTAAATTGTTAGATTGTAATTTGATAATTGACTTTTTAGACTTGTTAAAAATCCAAAATCAAGTTTTAGTTTATTGTTTGTATTTTACTGTAAGTTATATAAATTTTATTCTTTTATTTAAGATACGTACTTTAATTTTTTAACCCTACAGTAGCTTAAATGAAACGAATAAATAAATATATATTTATTAAATCTCTTTTCTTCCCTCAATTTGTTATTTAACCCAAGTGCTTATATTTGATATATATGTGAAAATTCAACGCAAGTTAGTTCAAGTATACATTTTTTGACTAATTTCCTACGATTTATAAATATTTCTGTAAAAAAAATTGTAGAATATATACGAAACGGCTATTAATAATTCATAACGCGATTCCGGCGTAGGTGTATGTCGTTATTTTCTCGATAGTGCTTATTGTTTTGTTACTTGAGGTGTTACACAAGTTATCTGAAATCGCATTTAAATTCGATTCTGGCGAAAGAATGTGATGACGTTTTCTGAATTCTTGTGGTGATAGATATCGAACGATTCCCAAATAGGGATAGCTTTAGCAGATTTGCGAATTATCTTTTCGCTAATCTTCAGGGGCTTAAAACATCCGATTACGCAAATTTGTGGGTCAAGTTCAAAGACTGCGTGTTGCAATCATCCATTTTAGGTTTATTTTTATCGATTACGTCGTATCTCTGGTGAGGGGAGTTCAAAGAACAACGCGTTTGTCAGGTATGGGTCGCAGTTTGACGTGTCATTTAACAATTGCGAATTAAAATACGGAAGTGGGGACATTCAATATAAAAATACTGATATTTAATTAACAAATAAGAGCTTAATACAATCCAGAAATTAATTTCTCTGATGGAGTACGTATAAAAATAATATAATAATAATATTTCCATAAATATGAAAAAATAATTCGAAAATTTCTAAAAATAAAGTGCAGTTTCAGTATTTTTGCTGTAAAAATTACCGACACCTTACTAGAAGAATGTATAGAACGTTGCCAATTAAGGGAGAAGCGGACTGAAATTTGAAATTTTAAATGAATTGGTACTCAGCTGAAATTTTAACTTAGTGTTGCACTCGTGTGTAACGCAGTACAAAAAAATTTTAACTTAACTTGTATCTTGTTGACATTTTTTTCAAAATTTGCCAGTTTTGTAAATAATATTTGCGTTACGTACTTAAATATATTTTACCTTTTATTACATCAATATATAGCGCTGACCATTTTTTTTTAATTATCAGTATTATTTTTGAAATTGAATAAAACTGTGGAGAGAAATTAATTATTTACTTAAAAATTGGCCCTTTACAGAAATAAGAAAATTACTTACTTCTAAACTACTTGGCAAATTGAAAGTTAATACTTTTATTTGCAGTTATTAGCATTTAGGTAATGTACGAAAATAATGAAGACAGTATAATAATATGTGCGACGTATAGAAGGTTTTTTATACCATAAATCATAGAACCGAGCGAAACATTTTCCTGAAAAAAAGTAATTGATTAATTTTAGATCAAACATATTCACTAAAATTGTCCTGCAGCATTATTTTCACCTTCCTTATTGTGTTATGAAGCATATTTTTCAGATTATTAAATTTTTTAAGCTTATTAAAATGACAAAATTTGAATATACGTATATATATATATATATATATATATATATATATATAGAGAGAGAGAGAGAGAGAGCTGATCATTGTCGTCAATTGTTAGTATTAATTTCGAAATTGATTAAAATTAAGGGGAGTAAATATTTTTACTGTGAGCTTCATAGGGTTACTAAAAAATGGCACTCTTTAAAACTTCGAAAATTTTTTCTTCTAAACTAAATGAACAATTAGAAAATTAATACTTTTAATTGTAGGTTTTAGGATGTAGATAATGTATAAAAAGAATGAGGTCAATATCTTAATAATTGTGACGCATGGAAAGTTTTTGGTACCAGATAACGTAAAGCCGAGGAACACTCATTTTTCAGAGAAAATAATTATTCATTAATTTAGAATCGAAGATACTAATTAAATCCTCTTGCAGCATATGTTACAGCTTCCTTCCTTTTGTTTCGCAGATACTTTTTTTCAGTTTTATGAATTTGTAGGCATATTAATATGAAAATATTATAAAATCAATTTTTTGCAGTATTTTACCGAAATTTCTGTCCCCGTATCCCTTAATTTAAAATCATTATTCATTTGTTTAGTTTTTCGAGCGTATATTTAGTTAAAGGAATAAGTCAATCTTAACGCCTTAATCAATATATACATGGATAACAGGCAACTCCTCTTTAATAGCATAGGAACGGAATTGAAATTAGGGGGATTTGGAAGGTAGCAAGGGGTTGACTAGAGTTCTCGGTCTTTATTTTAAGATTTTTCTCTCTATTAATCCTCATACAAAACCCCTTATCCATGACCACGTTCATGCCATTTATTACGGTTTTCAAGCCTTCTTTTGACTCCCTTAATGCTACACTATATATGGCAAAGCGTAGGGTTTTTATTTCTTCTCCTTGCAGCATAATTCCTTTTCCATACTTCCTTTTAACTTTCTTTATCGTCTGTATTATATATCCGTTAAACAGCATGGGCGACAGACTGCGTCATTTTCTTGCGTCTTTCTATATTTCTGCTTTCTTTTGTTGATCTTCAAGTAGTATTATTATTAGTGAACTTTTATAGCAACGATTTCCAAATACCAAACTTGTCTTATCCGCAAGTAAATGCCTCTTTTTCACGCCTGTGCTATCCTACTCTTTATGTCTTTAATATTTCTACCATCCCTAGTTATTATGCCGTCCAAGTAGTAGAATTACTTAACTTCTTTCAAAATATCCCTTCCCAATCTAACAGCCTTTGTTATTCCACTATTTCTGTTACTAGAATCCATTACAATGGTTTTCCCTGTATTAATCTTATAGGTGAACTCTTTCTCCACGTTCATGCTATTTATTACGCTTTTCAAGTATTTTTATATCTCTTCAAATTCTACATCATCATTCGAAAACCTTAGGGATTTTATTTCTTCTCCTTGCAGTTTTATTTCTTTCCATATTCCGTTTTAACCTTCTTCACCGCCTGTACTCTCTCTCTCTCCCTCCCTTCCCCTCCACCCTCTCTCTCACTCCCCTCTCTCTATCCACTCTATCTGATATATATATATATAAACATAAACTCCCCCCTTTTAAATTCCCTTCCTATACTATTAAAGGGGAGTTGCCTGTTTCAGGATCACCCTCATGTAGCCTGATAACCCAAACGAAAACAGCATGGGTGACAGACTGCATCCTTGTCCTACTCATTTCTTGATTTCGGTTTCTCTCCTTGATCTTCAATTCTAATTACTGCGCATTACCTTCTGTAGAGGTTATGTATGAGCCTTCTTTCTCGATATTTTATTCCTGTCCTCTTCAAAATCCTTAAGCGTGTTCCAGTTCACATTATCAAACGCTTTTTCTAAGTCTGGAAATGACATGAACGTAGGCCGGTTTTTTCTTATCCTGTCTTCTAACATATGAAGCAAAATAAATATTTCTTCTTGTCCCTACATTTTTCCTAAAATGAAACTGATCTTCTCCTAATTCTCATTCTATTTGACGCTATATCCTCACATATATTATTTTCGTTGTTACGTAAGCTTTCAAATGTGGTTGAATTATGCTTGCGGTGTAGTACGGCGATGCCAACTTTTGAACGTTACAATATCTGGGAAGAATAAATAGCAGACCAGACAATCTATGTGCCTGTGGAGAGATAGGAACACCGGAACACGCCATACTGGAATGCCCCAATTATGAGGTAGACAAGACAATAAGAGAAACCTTAAGAAAAGAAAGGCTATGGGAAATAATAAGAAACCCACCACTCACCGCGGCTCTAGAAAATTTGACAAACCTGATATCCGCTTTAGAACTGACAAAATACAGGACTAAAAATATAGAAACTTAAATATTACATCATAAGACTTAATATACTCATCATCGGACCGGACATTCAAATCCAGGAACCGGATGAGTATAAGGACCAAAATATAGACATCACAACATAAAATAGAATATAAATTATAGTAATAGTAAGATTAATCAAGTAATTATCTTAAACAAATTACATAACTCTGCTAATACAAATACAGTCATAAATAATTAGAGTATAAAATTAGTAAAAAAAAATTTGAACCTACAACTACTCGACCAACGCGTCATGGAGATCCGGAAACGTGGGTCGTAACCGGAAAACCGGAGATGTTTCACAAACAAAATGTATAAATGTTGAAAGGATGAGGAGACAAAGAAATTAAGAATTCTCTCCTTCAGTCTCTCCACGAAAATAATATAATAATAAAACTAGTGTAACAGATGATGATCTTACATGCTAAAACAAATTTAAATATACGCATATAATTTATTATTGTATTCATACATATTTATATCTATGTAAAAAAATGTACCAACAAAAGAAAAATATTGTTAAACAGACCTGTTATTGAATCTAGAAAACAGGTCAAGTAAAATTATAATCAATAAAAAATATATATATATATAGTTTTTTTTCAGAGTAACCTGTGGTCGTCTATTTAACATGCTATATTTTTTGACTTTTTTTACTGAAATGTAAATAATTTTGGTGATATAAGTATATTTATCATTGTTATAAACAAAAAATATTCCACGCAGTGGGTATTAGTACGAAGGATTATTAATCCCCCGGGGTTCCCTGGGGAATAAAAATTCGCAGTTTTAACTGTGGGAGAGTATTTTCCGCATGTTTTCCCGTTTCGTCCACGTCGTATCGGAAAATCACCTGCGAGACGCCGCGCCCCTCGCGCCGCAATTCTTCTTTTGTGTCGAAGCGAGTTCATTACTGGCTGGAGCTTTTGTTCCAGCGCTGGAACCGCAAGTCGAGCTGACAAACGGCCAGTCCGGAGAACTAGACCACTCTCTCCAACTCCGCCACCTCCCTGACAGCCTTACATTCCCACATCGCACCCACAAGCCAGGGACGCTTTCATATGCAACAACCTGATTACCCACAGCTTCTACAGCGCCTTAATAATGTAATCGGTAGACAGACTACCGCATAATTGCGAAAATAATTAACTTTCTTTCAGTCTACGTAAAGCACCCGAAAAAATTAATACTACTCCGTCCTTTATTTGCAACTAAATTCCTTTTTTTTAAATTGTCATATCTGTTGCACACAACTTTAACCTATTACACAGGGGAACAATTTGCAACACAATACTTTTCTGACTTAAATTTTTACAACTAAAAAATTCCTCCAAAAAAGTAAGCTTTAAATATATTACTATTTATTAACAAAAGTGACGTTTCATCTTCATTCTGAGACTTCATCTGGCACTAAACAAATAATATTACAATATATTAATTCTGAGTTCTATGTAACAATTTTTAATTTATATATCAATAACATGGTTAAAAACTTCCAAATTTAGAATACATCATATTTCTCCATGACTCCCTCAGTCGAAAAAATGATTGAATTTACATGTGAAGAATTTGGTGCCGCGCATGGACCATCTCCAGCGACAGTTACGGCCAAAATGATGTGTAACAATGACTGCTTCCAGCAGTTAAATTTTAACAACGGAGAAGAATATTAAAGCGTTAAACTACTGCAACATAAGAGTACCGTAAATTTTGTTCAAATTATTCGTGTAATTTTTAACATTGATTGCATGAGGGTTGAACCGCATATACAACATTTCACTCATAATTCTCGAGAAGTAATTATCTTCTTCGTCTAAAATATCCACATTTCGCCGATCGAAATTGTGAATAATAACATGTGTGTTTGGACACAACTGTGTACTTTTGAATGTCTAATTTAATGTTGTTTTTTTGTTCCTTAATGTGAATTTTTAAAGCTCTTTTAGTTTGTCCTATATACAATGCCTTACAATCTAAACAATTACATTTGTAGAAACTCTATTTTCTCTTCAATATCATTAACGAAACTTAATTTTTTTATTAATTTAAAAACATCTTCTACCCCGTAATTATGAAACAAGTCAATTAGTTTATATTGTATGTTAGCTCTATAAGGTCAAATTATGAAGTTCATTTTTCAGTTAATATTCTATAATAATAAAAACGAATAAAACGTAACAAAGTGTCTGTAACAGGAGATAATCGTAAATTTTGTTCAAATTGCTTGTATTATTTTTAATATTCACAGCCAAATTGTTTGATTTGATGTGAAGCATTTCAGTCATCAGTCTAGAAAAAAAAATTATACATCTAAAATTTTTACATTTTGTCGATCAAATGATGGTTATTTAAATTATATTCTTTGACGAAAGTGGTATGTAGTATTTTAAATTTTTTTCGTGCTCATTATTGCACGTAATTAATGAACGTATCGTTTGACCAAGATAACAGTTGCAATATAAACAATTAGTTTGGTATAAAACATTCTTTACCGGATTTATTAATTACTTTTTTTATGTTTTTAACAAAATCTAAACCATTGTTACTTTTGATGGTATCCCGGATGACTTAATTTTTACACGAGTCAATTTTAATAAAAATAATTCATGACCTTTTACAGACTCATTTATTTATTAAATTGAAAGATAAAGCACGTTTCAGTGTGTATGGACACCTTCTTCAGGCTTTTCTTTCTAATGACATATTTCCTTACAGTTAGATTCACATACAATAAAATTTAAATTCAAATATTGTTCAAATTACAAAAAATTTAACGTAATTTGGTGCTGGTTTTTTTCAAAAGGGGGAGAACTGTGTATATAAATTTGATGCTTGGTAGGTTAACAGGTAAATTATTAGTTTCGTATGTAATCAACCTAATTTTAAAATCTCCGAAAATAATTGCAATGATTAGTAATTAAGAACAAGAATATTTCAAATTTTGTTGAGATTAAATTTATTATATCGATGATGAGGTATTTTGACTGACTTACCTATAAGATTATAAGGCATAGCTGTTTATTGTAATTAAGAATTCGTTCTGCGTAATATAATTTTGACAACAAATCATATTTATATTATTTTTAGAAACGATAACATCAAGCAAGTTAAGAGTGGTCCTTCAGTTTTCAATGTTAACGTTGGTATATATTAAAAGTATTTAGCAAATAATCTCTATGGATCTTAGGTGTAATACAAAAAAAATACATACTGGAAGCATCTGAGTGATCTAAAATCTAAAGATCTAATTAATAAGGCATCCAAATATCTCATAATTCCCATGAGAAAAGTAAAAACAGAATTAACATTAGGAAACCACTAATTCAATGATAATAAATGTTATTAAACGCAAAGTGGAATTGAAAATTAAATTTCTTAAGATAATTTCTGATAAAGTAGCAATCAAATCTATTTTCAAAACTTCGTATGAATAATTTGTGGAGTAAAGAATTAAATATGAAAACCCCATAACTATATTATAGTTTCCTTATGGATTAATACTGGATGTAGTCACAATTATATAGTCAAGGTGACCTTAGAGATAACGTTAAAATTTTAATTTCGGATCTGAAATGTGGAGTTGCCAATAGTTTCTGTCCCAAGAAGTATTGAAATGTGAATTTAGTATCATGTAACTGTGATTTTTAAAAAAAGGTAAATATATTTTTTAAATTTTTATTTTGTAGATTAATATGGCAATACACATATTATTGATTTTTTAATTTCATTAAGACATATAATAATCCTTTTGGGTGGGGGGCATAATACAAATATACTGAAAATATTTAATATTAATTCAATTTAATTGACAGGCCACTTTTTTACAGCCAGAAAGATAATTTCTAAATTAATGAAACACAGTGTCCGATAACACCGAAAAATGACTTTAATAAGGGTTTTATCTTCTATAATAATTAATTATAGTCTGAATGTTTCCAGAATTTTTTTACAATAATTGTGTTTTAAATATATGAGGCCGTTATGATATCTGACGTTTTACTTGTTAGCAGTTCCTTAATTTCACTGAAAGTACTATCGAGTAAATTTTTTTAAAATTAAATTTATATTTTTCTTAAAATTTTTGAAACATTTCATACTTTAGGAACACGAGTGTTCGCAATACATTTTAATATGAAAATTAAATAGCGCTACGTTGTCTACTATCGCGGCTGTAAAAACAATTTAAATTCAAATCTAAAGTCTTCTACATTTATTCACAGAAAATAAAATATCTACAAAACATTTTTCCAGCTCATCCTAAGATGCCCATGTTTCGGTATAGAAGTTTGAAACCCTTAAGAATTTATTCATAAACATTAAATATGACGTCGCTAAACTCCAGGATTGAAAACCCACGAAGGATGACCCCGGAAAAACAATCTCTGCCACAGGAATCGATGCCCTGTCTGGTACATCCGTGTACATAGTGTTTTCCAATCGTCCCTGTTTCGCTCCTCGACGTCAATTCCAACCTAAAGAAGTCCTTCTCGCTCTCTCCCCTCGCTGTCTTCCCCCTCCCTCATTTTGTCTATATTTGCCCTCAATGGAGAAATTTTTCTTATCACCACGAGCCACATCTGCTAATAACTTCCTGATTGGCTGGTGGATATGTTTTCTCCTTCTTTGGCAGGTTGCTTGCGGCCTCCCGGAATTTACCTACTTGTGGACTATATTTAGTAATTATCTCAATCCGGGATTATCAATCCTGGGCTTATCGACACCTTCAACAGGTAAACGTTTAATGTGGTGAAGGCACATTGAATATAAAATAAAATTTAAAAACTTGAATCAAATGAGAAAATTGGGTTATAGAACTCATTGTTATCAATTTTTATAAGCTTTTATTTACCGAAGCGAAGAGTCTAGGTATATATATGGTAACAAATATTTCTAGCTACTTTTAATATTTATTGGGTTTCCTGCATTTGTTGTTCTACATAGTAAAAGATTCGTCATACGCGTAATATTTTTAATACGTTTCATCTTAGTAAGTTATTGGTTTATTTACATTGCAGACTCCTTTATTTCATATCTCAGCTGCAATACAGTAGCCCTGTAATTAGAAAAATGATACATTCCAGTATTGTATTTGTATCAAATACAATTATCGAGTTTCAATCCGGGTCAAAGTTTGACCAGGTTGAAACCCGAGAGTTGTATTTGAAACTAATTAACCGAGAAATCCTTCGGTCTCAAATATATTTGCATTTCAGTAAATAATTTCTCACATTGAGCATGAGATTTTATTTTTACTTACACTTTGATTATACTGCATATATTTTACTTAGAAAAAATAAAGCCAATAAATCCGTTTATCTTGAACCAATAATAGGACATTTTTCTTCAGCTGTCTCAATTGGTTGGTATCCTTACGTTGGATTACATATTTTATTACATTAATCTCCAGGGGTTCTGGAGACAAAAAAAAAGTTGGAACCGCGTTCCTTCCACTTAATTACTGGAATACCACGCGATCCATTGAAATTTGTCCTCAGAAAGCCAAGTAGAAATACCGTGGCACGATAAAGAAATTTTATTATGTGAATTATGAAGAATAATTATTCAGCTTTGATGTTATACTGTGAGTAACGATACCGATACCGATACAATTTAAAATATGTTGTTTGAGACTGACGCCATTCAATGAAAAAATATTTTATAACGAAAAATATTTGGCTGACATTTAATCTTCCCCTTTCTGTATTTAACTACGTGTTTGATATTTCGTATATCCCATAAGGGTATTCCCCTTAAAATCAGCCCGGTTATTCATTAAGAAATAACTAAATAAATTAAATAGGAAGATAGTCAAAATACATTTAATTATTTCTATACTTGAAAAGAAAGCACAACTTATACCCCTTATTTTTGGACCTCTTCAAATGGTACAGATTAAAATCAAAAAAATATAAAAATTAATTCTGTCCCCGATTATGGAAGCAAAATTTCGTTACCTTACAAACTCAATAATACTAAATAAAACTCAAAAAATACGTTTATTCTTACATTATAATTTAAGATATTTTATACTATTTCAAGTCCTGAAATGATAGATGAAAAAATGTATAAATTAAATTAATGTTGTTTAAGTTAAAGGCTATTTCATTAATTTTGTAATCTTAAAAATGTCGGATAAAGTAAAAAAGGAAAAGTACTAGATTCATAACTAGAAATATAATACAAAATATTGAGCTTAATCTGACGTATAATTATAAATAAAACAATGAATGTCAAAAGCTCAACAAGAAAAGAATTTTTATTAATACATTTAATTTTTGTGTTGAATGACTTCAAGATATCCCGAAAGTTGGGGATGAAATGCTTTTCATTCTGAATTAAAATTATCTATTTGACAATTTGCTATTTATTTTATTTTCTTTATTCTGTGATTCGTCAGATATTTCAGTTCTTTTGTTCTCCACTGTTGTAAATAAAAGAATTTAATTCAAAATCAAACACACAGAATGATCAATCTCTACTTTCGAGAACTCATCAGTTCTTTAATTAAAACATAACAAATATTTAATATTGTTACACAAACATCGTCCATGAACAAAAATTCTTGGGTTTTATTTATAATCGAAAGTTGGGGATGATTTTTTCATTTTGAATTAAAAATCACCTATTTGTGACATTTTGCTATTAATTGTATCTTCTTTATTTTTTATTCATCAGATATTTCAAATATTTTACTCTCCACTGTTTTAAATAACATAAAAACTTTTAAATTCCAAAATTAAACACACAGAAAGGCCAAAGTCAGAAATGAAATAATCTAATTTGAAACGCTTCGCTCTCTACTTTCCAGAGCTCATCAGTTCTTTAATTAAAGCATAACAAATATTCATGTTGCTGCACAAACATCGTCCGTGGCCAAAAAATTTATAATTAATTTTTTAAATTATTTTTGCTTATAATGTTAAAAATATTAAATTAATTGCCTCGTTGATTTATTATCTGTGAAAAATTATGTGATTTAGGTTGTCTAAGGTTTGACCTTTTTCTTCTTTAGGTGAAACGCTGGGTAGGATCCTTAAACTATAGCCCGAGTACCCTAGTCAACAGTCGACTACCTTGCTCTACCTTCCACTTGACCTTCCATTTTTCAATTCCTTCCTTATGCTATTAAATGGAGTTGTCGGTTTTAGGATCTCCCTCATTTAGCCTGTTACCTCCCAAATGAAAAATTAAGGTACCTAGAGTGCATTTCGGACATACCTGTGAGAGTTTTCTCTCGCAGGTATTTCTCCCTTGATTGACTGCGGGGTTCACCTTTGGAAATGCCTCGTTCTCTCTCTACCTCTCCCGCTCTCTCTCTCTACCTCTCCCGCTCTCTCTCTACCTCTCCCGCTCCCTCTCTCTACCTCTCCCGCTCCCTCTCTCTCTCTACCTCTCCCGCTCCCTCTCTACCCTCACTCCCGCCTCCTCTCCCTCACCTCTACCCGCCCCTCTCTCTCTACCTCTACCGCTCTCTCTCTCTACCTCTCCCGCTCTCTCTCTACCTCTCCCGCTCTCTCTCTACCTCTCCCGCTCCCTCTCTCTACCTCTCCCGCTCCCTCTCTCTCTACCTCTCCCGCTCCCTCTCTCTCTACCTCTCCCGCTCCCTCTCTCTCTACCTCTCCCGCTCCCTCTCTCTCTACCTCTCCCGCTCCCTCTCTCTCTACCTCTCCCGCTCCCTCACTCTCTACCTCTCCCGCTCCCTCTCCCGCTCCCTCTCTCTCTACCTCTATTTTGTGATATCGAGTGCGAACCATAAACTATAACCCGGGGACCCTAGTCAACCCTCGGCTACTTTGTTCCACTTGCCACGTCCACCCTTTTCAATTCCCTTCCTATGCTATTAAAGGTGAATTGCCAGTTTCAGGATCACCCTCGTGTAGCCTGTTAACCAAATGAAAAATATTAGGGTACCTGGCAACAGGCAGGACTTTCTCAAAATTACATTTTATGACAGAAGTCATCATCTCAATCAGTGAAATAATAGCAAATTTGGTCACGTTCCAACCAATATATATATGAAAATACTGAATGAGAAAGAATGGTTGCCTATTTCTGATCGATTTTTAACAGTTACCTAATGTCAGTGTCATAGATTGTAAACGTATTAGGTTTCGAAAAATCCCAGAATCATTGTCATCATATTTCAATTATAAAAATCCAATGGATCTGGTTGTTGTGCGATCGGAATGTCGAGTTGTATCCGATCCGTTGTATCAGACTATTTGGCGCGGCGCGGTTGTCAATTCTAATACGATATCTTTATTTGGCATATTAATAATGCAACTATTTGGTTAAGACTGTTGTTTAGATTTCTATGGTCTGGTGTTAGACCTGCATATTAAAAATAATGCTGGGAAATTCCTATAAATCTGGGTTGAAATGGAGTGATGTTTTAATTTGGAACCAGGCATTGGTATCTGTATTCATCCGCCAGTTAGCGGCAGCTGGACGATTGTCGTAATTGTTAAGGAAAAAAATCTCCATGCGTTACGCCTAATTAGTCTCGAAATTAGCCAACCGTGTCGTTTCGCGCGCAAATTCAAGTAGTCCGTACGAGGTCGCTGAGATCACTTGTTGGCTCAGTTTTCCCGTGCTTTATTCGCTCTCTTGTTCGGTTTCAGCTAAACAAAATAAGAACAAGCAGGAAACGCCGCCTCCAGCTTGCAGGGTGAAGACCAATTGTCTTCATGGCAACTGGTTACTATTTTTATTAATCGTTTTCTTCTAATATTCTTTAAAATTAATCCCGAGCTGAAGTTTCTTAATGGGATGTTGCAACTTCTCAATTCGATTTGCACACATTTTTTGGTCACTGTGTCCTCATGTTTTAAGGTATTCTTAAGTTTTGTTGCACCGTTTCTCTGACTTAATCAACTTATCAACTTCTCTGTTTTTCGTTCTTCACACAATTACTAAAAGAAATTTAGAAACGAAACAAGTATGACAATACCTTGCAGCAAGCAATAGCTATGCACTGTATTGTATTTATTATTACTACAGTTAGGCATTTGCTCTACTACTGTGTTGATAAAATAAAAGTAAGAAGATAAACTGTTGATAAAATGAAAAAAACAAAGAAATTATGGGAAAAAAATAAAAATGTAATTAACTTGTCAGTGTTTCTAACTTCTATTTGAAAACATTCTTAGGGAAAGCCCCAAGTACACTTGTAGGCAAAGTATTCCGGTCCCTTATCACCATGTTTAGGAAGGAATTTTTTTCCCCATCCGTTCTCTGGTCCCTTTCATTTATTTTGTAATTAGGGTCCTCTTTAGAGAGAAATTTAGGTATACTTAAGAGCTCCCTTATTTCTGACGAGGCCGTGTAAGCTTTGTAAAGTGCCCAAGTCTAGAGTTTTTCCTCCCATCACCGAGTGGTTCCCATTTAGTTTCGCCCCCACACGAAACCCCAGCACGTTTCCGAATTTTATCCGGGTGATTCGTATTGAATCATAATGTCGTCGTCGAAATAGTAGAGCCCTGATTTTGAAGCCTCACATTGTCCATTCGGAATGACCTACGCTGTTGTCAAACTGTTTCTTCAAACGGTCTGAACCTTTAGCATAAGACAGATAGCATTACAAAACTATCCACAAAATTTCAATCATCTGTGTGTCTTACGTTTTTCTAATTAATTAGTGGACCTCTGATAACCCTTTGACTGCGCATAGCAGAAGACTTAGACAAAGCTTTTCTTAAAGCGATTGAAAGTCATAAATGTAAAATGTAAGCTTCACTGATGAAGCAACGCTACAAAAGTTTATCCGAGTTTTTAAAATGTGTAAGGAGAAAGGAAATATTCATTTGAGTGGGAGGGTGAAAGGTGGGTGGTGCCCCTGCCCGCTGGCCGGGTCCCGACCTTTCTCCACCGCTCCTCCTTGTTGTATTCCTTTTAAATGACATTACAGATACTACTGTTGTCTGCTCCCACGTGTCTCCAAATAAAGCTCCTGGTGATCGCGAAAGAAACCTGGTCCTTAATGCCGTTCATTATTTTGGATCGTGTGCAGAAAGGAGTAGTGACAAACGCTATCCTGTTTATTACACCGTCAGGGAGTATTTAGGAGTTTCTGTAATTACAACAAAACGACTTGTAGCCGAGAATAAGAAAAATATTAATTCTACATTACCGAACCTAAAAAAGAAGACGGACAAGTAATGAGTCCAGAGGACGTCGCAATATTGAAATATACGATTTTACAGTTGGAATTATGTTCTTGAAATTTATTAGGAGAAAAGGTTAAAAAATGTTTAAATTGAAAGAAAGATTGGATGAAAGCTGCTATGATTTTCCAGAAATGAGTTTATCAACTTTGACAAGGTACGTGAGAAAAATTGGTTTCCAATTTAAAAAACTTAAAGAAAACCTGTAATAGCAGCCTCAAGACATGTTTACTTGGGAAAATCTGTCAGTTGAGGAATAAAGGCTACAAAAAAAATTAACCCTGAGAATTTTAAAATCATCCCCTTTTAATTCTGTATTTAGGTATTTGTAATAGCGCGCAGGACCTCAAGGCATTATGTGGCCTGAAAACAATATATTTTTAATTAAACTTAAAGACAAAATTCCGATAAAATAAAACAATGTTATCTATAAAATGAATTGTATTGATTGTACAAAAAATTATATTGGACATACAGGAACCAACCTAAATACTAGATTATATAATCATAACAATAATGCTAAGAGCAATACCAAAAGAAATGCAGCCTTGTCACTACATCATTTAAAACTTAAACATAAAAAGGATTATGAAAATGTAAAAATTATACATAAAGAAAAAATACAATTAAAAGAAAGATTTTGGAACCCATCTACATTTTCAAAAACAATAATGGTATGAATTCCAGAAAAGAAAGCGAAGAAATATCAAAAATTATTCCAACGTTTTAGAATAAAAAGAAATTTGATTTAATTTAGGACGTAGACTTATCGAATCGCGTTCTACAAGATTCGATTAGTCGATTTAAAAATTACGATTATGAACGACTCTCGACAATCTATTTGAACGTGGCTAAATTTTTAAAAGACTCCTTCAAAGATTTTCAATGTAAATTTTCGACATTTCATGGAAGTATGTTGCCGGTTGTGCTCGGTGAGCACATGAGCATCAACTTCTGGAACTCCCAAGTTCAAAAAAAACTGTGTAAGACAGCACAGCCTTGAATCGCATACTTTTCCATGAAGAAATTTATGCTTTCAATGTATAGGAAGATATTTACAATATTTTAAAACAATATGTCAATAAACGGAACTAAACAATGTTCCATACTTATGTGAAAAAAATTAAAGTTGTAATGTTTCAAATTTTGTAATTTTGTATTTTATAGATGATTATGGCAATTCCCGAAAGCTTATTATATAATTTGGAAATCAAAATTCAAATAGATTTTATTACGTGACTTATTATCATCATATTATACAAAAAATAGACGCGGATGATCTGAGAACATAGTTAAAAATCGAGAGTTGACGGAAAAGTATTGTAATGATTAGGGGGAGGGGTTGGTATTATTTAAATGAATTTCCTTGCTTTAGGTATATACTTTTTTATATAAGAAAAATACAGTCATCTTTAATGAGGTCCTGCGTGCTATTACAAATACCTACATAAATTATATAAAGGGGACGATTTTAAAATTCTCAGGGTTAATTATTGTTTTCCAGCCTTTATACCTCAACTGACGGATTTTTCCCAAGTAAGCATGTCTTGAGGCCGCTACAGTCACAGACTCCATAGTTATAGGTTTTTTCTTAAGTTTTTTTAAAATTGGAAACGAATATTTCTCATGTGCCTTGTCAAAGTTGATAAACTCATTTCTGGAAAATCATAGCAGCTCTCTTCCAATCTTTCTTTCAATTTAGACATTGTTGGAAACGTTTTCTCCAAAAAAATCATGAACATAATTCCAACTGTAAAATTGTATATTTCAATATTGCGACGTCCTCTGGACTTGTCCGTTTTCTTTTTTTGGGCGGTAATTTATAATTAATATTTTCCTCATTCTATGCCAAGGGACTACTTATCATCATTAATTAATTTACTATCAGTCTTAAAACAAATAATTTGTACAAAAAATCCTTGAAGAAATTTTTTGGTACGTTTAGAAATAATTTCAGCACCCAGGATTTCATGTTCATTGTCAAAATATAGTTCCCCGCGGTTGTAAATGTTCTTTACGCATATGAAAATCCTTCAACCTCCTTCCCCTTGTCCCTGCCCCGCCCCCAGCGGACCTCATGGATAGGTTATGGAGCCCCTTGCTACGAGATTCACCATCATGCACTACGGTTTTTAACTAATAATTTCTATAATTAAACTACCCTATTGTTATGTCAGCAAAGAGAAAGAAAATGAAAACGTTCCTTATATGTTCCTAATAAAACCATTTTATAATTCCCTCATAGGTAATTTTATCTATTTTATTTAATCGTGACTCGTCACAGTGCTTTGTCAAAAAAAAGCAATAATTTTTTATGAATAATATCTTAGTAATCCGAAAGCTATTGTGGTCTTTGAAGAATTAATAGAGAATCATGAGATAACGTACTAGACCTTGTGAAGTTTTTGTCAAGAACAGTTTACCTTACAAAGTCTTCTTGAAAACATTATTTAACGTTGGTTTAACGACATTGTTAGAATCAAATTGGATACTATATTGATTATCTCTGTTTAATTAAAGTAAAAATTTATTTATTTTCTAGTTTTGGATCGTTTGAACAGCAAAAAGTGATAATGCCTGAAGCACTGTCACCTGCATTCTTAATCTTAATCGTTATACTCGAGGCACGTATTGCGCCATTTCCGATAACTGCAAATATGCGAATAAGACGTTTCGCTCCTTATCAAAACAAAAAAAAACTTACGTTTCTTCGCCATAATCTCAAAGTTCTTTCGCGAAATCCGAATTCACGGTTTGCAGTGTTGGCATTTGAATAGGACGACGCGCTGGGCTGACGGAAGCAGCTTCCTTGATGAATAGTGCTGGGCTACTCGAAAGTAATTTCTGTATAATATATTTGTTGTGTTTCCTGTGGTGTGGCTTTTAGTGTTATTGCGACACTACCGGAAACCCTTCAGACGAGTCGCTTCCGCCTGAGATATTCACTGCTCTTGGACTTTCTCTTTCCTTCAGCACAACTCCACAGGGCGATGTGCGATGGCGATGACGTCAAACAAACCACCTTTAATCATATTTAATAGAACCACTCAGGTTAATTATTGAAAAAAAAATGCCTTAAAATATAAAAGTTAACTGGTACTTCAGATTTAAAATATGTACTCAGTCGTAATTATTATGGTTTCAGTTTATTAAAACGAAGCGTGCAACTCAAAATTAATTTATTATCAATGGTTAAAGATCATCTGACAATCACATTGACTCCTCCATATTTTCATAACAAAATATTGAAACACTGTCGTGTTTTTTTTGTGGTACTCTGTCCTAAGACTGATCTGTTTCAACTCTCAATGTTTATCTACCCTGCGCAAGCCTTTTCATTTCAACCTACATTCTCCCTAACCTGTTTAGCGTATTCAATCCTTGTGCTCCCTATTCCGTTCTTATCCCCACTCACTTCCCTCTTATGCTAATTTTAAAAGACGCTAATGTCTCAAAACGTGGCCTATTAATCTATCCCTTCTCTTGGTCAACGTCCTCCATATTGTTCGCTCTTCCCCTATTCTCATCAGTGACTATGCACACCCATGTGATTTTCAGCATTCCCCTATTACACCACATTTCCATTTCTTTCCCTTTCGTCAACGTTTCGCACCCATTTAACGCCACGCTCTATACGAAAATTTTTAGCAGCGGTTGCCTAATACACTTATATTATCTGTAAGTTAATTCCTCTTTTTCGCGTTAGCCTTCCTTGCCTGTGCTATCCTACTCTTTATGTCTACTCTACTTCTACCATCCCTAGTTATTACGCTTCCCACGTAGCAGAATTCCTTAACTTCCTTCAAAATATCCCTTCCCAATCTTACATCCTTTGTTATTCCACTGTTCCCCATACTACACTCTATTACTTTGATTTTCCCTCAAATCCTCGCTTTGAACTCATTCTCCATGACCACGTTAATGCCATTTCTTTTGACTACAATATCGCTGGAAAAGCGTGGGGATTTCTTTTCCTCTCCATGCAGTATGATTCCTTTTGCATATTCCGTTTTAACTTTCTTCACCGCCTGTTCCATATATAAGTTAAATAGCATGGGCGACAGACTGCATCCTTGATTTACTCCTTTCTTGATAACAGCTTTCTTTTCATGATCTTCAATTATAATTTCATGCTCTCTGTCTTCTGTATACGTTATGTATAGGCCTTCCTTCTTGATATTTTAATCCTGTGTTCTTCAAAATTCTTAATATTGTGTTCCAGCTCACATTATCAAACCCTTTATTCTAAATCTACAAATGGCGTGAACGTAGGCCGGTTTTCCGTATACAGTCTTCTACAACTTGACGGAAATTACAGTATTGCTTCTCTTCTCCCTACATTCTTCCGAAAACTGATCTCCTCTTAACTGGCATTCTATTTTTTGGGGGGAAGGGTTAACAGGCTACATGAGGGTGATCCTGAAACAGGCAGTTCCCCTTTAATAGCATAGGAAGGTAGAGCAAATTAGCCAAGGGTTGACTAGGGCCCCGGGTTTGTGGTCTAATGATCCTACTCGGTGTTTCAGGTTAATTATTGAAAAAAAAATGCCTTAAATTATAAAAGTTAACTGGTATTTCAGATTTAAAATATGTACTCAGTCGTAATTATTATGGTTTCAGTTTATTAAAACGAAGCGTGCAACTCAAAATTAATTTATTATCAATGGTTAAAGATCATCTGACAATCACATTGACTCCTCCATATTTTCATAACAAAATAGTGAAACACTGTATCGTGATTTTTTTGTGGTACTCTGTCCTAAGACTGAACTGTTTCAACTCTCCATGTTAATCTAACCTGTTTAGAGATGCAGGGAAAACCCTAGAAAAGCTGCATCAGGTAGGTCGGGCATTGGGTACTATTCTCACGCCCTGCCGAATGACGGGAGACGAGTTTGCTGTGGGGTCGCAGGATTCCCTTCTCCGTGTCTCCACAGGTTTTAGGAGGCAGTTGGCCGAGTGTACCAAAGGGATCAGCAGTCAACTCTTGCCTTTTCCCAAGGACTTCGACTCCAGTACATAAACCTCCCAAAATAGGTGAAGGTGTCTCGGCATATGAGAACTTTGAAAAAAAACCAGAGAGAGTTCGAGACATTCTCTACACAGTCGAGTGGGCGAAATTACCTGCTAGAGTAAGCTCCCACGGGCACCTGGCATTCTGTTTGATGTCCATCCTCTATATACTATTTTGTTAATATTTTGCATGCATGAGATAATAAATTGTCCTGTGCTTTTCGCATTTATCAGCCTCAGTCATCTTGGGTATGGGTATAATTATGTTGCTACTAAAATCTTCTGGCATTGTTATTGTTTCGTAGATTTTGCAAACTATTCTGTACAGCCACGAGTTTGCTCCTCCATCCGATGATCTTACCCGCTACGTAAATAATCACTATCTGAGGTGACTTGAAAAAATAATTGCCCATTTTCCAAAATGGTATGTGTAATAGAATAATAATATTCCACGGAATGCCTCAATTAGAACGTCACGCATATTTGTGTTCGTGATTGATCTAACGCATGATTTGCTCAAATCCTGAATTGTAAAACTACTTTATAAACATCATTCATCCCAAATCATTTAGATGTAGTAGCAATAAAATACAGAAGTACATTAAAATCAAAAGCTTCTAAACATAATCGTTTGTAATAACTAATTTGTTGTTGTAGTTATTGTTGTGGTATTCGGCCGTAAGGGTGATCTGATGCAACGCTCCTCAATAAACTATCTTGCGCAAGCCTTTACATTTTCTCATAACTGACACAATCCACATCCTCTCTAACCTGTTTAGTACGTAAGCCTTCTGTTTTTTTTCGCCTTCTGCTACAATTTTTTATTCTATAGCTTCCGTTGATTCGTTTCTTTTTATTCCTCTTAACAAATATTTCAATATCCCTGTTTCATTTTTTTTCCATTTTATAATTTGTCTCCTTTATGATACTGTTTACTATTTCCATACATTTGTTTGCGTTATTACATTCACTCCATATCTTCCTTATTATATCCTCTGGATACCAGTTGTCTTTTAGTATTCTGAAAATGTTACATTTGACCGCAATCATGCCGCATTCATTTGTGCTCTGGTCATTAAATTATACACTGTGTAAAATTTATATTGTGTTTATATTTTCTTATAAATTCTGCCCAAGGCTTTCCATTCCTACGTAACTAGCACATCGTCCCTAATCTGCTTAGCAGATTCCATCATTGACCAATCTTTTCTTCTCATATCTCGCACACTTCTCTCTAATGCTAATTTTACAAGACCCTCGTTCTTTAAACCGTGCCCTATTAATCTATCCCTTCTCTTAGTCAACGTCCTCCATATTGTTCGCTGTTCCCCTATTCTGTTTAGAACTTCCTAATTTAATTATAATAAAATGAGACATTCTGGATAAAGCCAAGATTGTAATAAAAGATTTTAACAAATTATCAAATGAAGATACAGCCCAGCGTTGAGGTGAAACAATGTAATATATAAATGTTGTTTTACTTGTACAAGTCCAGCCAGATGTTTGACTTAATTTAATTTTTTTGTGATAATAGTTGCTTCAACAGGGACTAAAAAATTATTTACAAGAAAAAAGTGAAAGATTCATTGACATCGCAAGCAACAATGATGCTGTGGGAAGAGGGATTTTAATTAAACTTTCCAAACTAAGTAAAGAAACGTAAAATTTAAATAACTGATTGTTGAGTTAAATTTAAATATAATGTGGTCTTAAATAATTCTCAGTTTTTCAAAGCATTAATAAATTATTGACATCCTTAAATTACCTGTTCACAGAAGCATTCGGAAATCAGCCGTATTCATCTATATAGAAGGGCCAATTATATTGAAACGTTAGAGGAACATATTAGATCGTTAAAAATGTAAAAAAAATTCTTAACAGTCTGTTTTATGTTTTCGTCTCAATGTAACTTGGTCTCTCATATAGAGGAATATTTCGTGAACCCGAAAGCTTCTATGAAGTGAAAATTTAGACTATCAAACGAAGGCTTTCCCGGTGAATGAGATTAACAAAGAGTTTTCGTCTTTCTACAAAGTTTCCACCCGGTTAGAATCCAGAGAACTCTCTGTTAAGTTTAAACATTAATAATTAATATTCCGATATAAACTCAGTCGAGGATTTATTTTAAATGCTCACAAGACATAATATTAAAACTTTAAGCAATTATTATGGGGCAACAATAATTAACACAGCACACGTAAATTTTTCTGTATTGAAACGTTATTACACCGCAGGTGCATGATATATATGTAATTACGTTATTATAATGTAAACAGGTTATAGCAACGGACAACTGGGATGTAAATTTACAAAACATTCGGTATGTACAGTTGCAAGTCTTCGGTAAATTTAAAATCTTACAGTTTCTTCTCCCGAACTCGGAAAGTTTTGATGTCAATTCCGTCTCCGATCATAATACGGATCTTTACTGCAGCGATTGAGTAAAGATAATCGAGTGTTTAATACAGCAACCCAAAAATAATAGTTCTTCGTGGAACAGCGTATAAAATAAGCATTATCTTATTTAATTAATTATTCTATAATTTTCCCGGTCATACATTGAGTGGGTTTGAAACACTGTGTAAATAGCCTACACTGTTCTTATAACTGACACTAAATCGAGTTAATTTCTTCTTTCAATTTTTAACTGTAGAAACATTTGTTACGAGCTTTTATCCCCCGTAGAGGAATGATAAATATTAAATTATTTTATTGAATTATCCTGTTCAACAGAATTTGTTGTTCCCCGCAAAAAGGCGTCTTTCCGGCTGATATAAACCATATGTTATTTATTCTTTCACATTTATTCGGTTTTATTGTTTCATAGTTGTCAGAATGTAAAAAACCCTATTTGAATCGTTTAGGAGTTGATACTGTTAACGAGGTTTTGGAATTGGCAGTTGAGTAAAACGGACCGTGAACTAAAAGTTTTAGCCGGATGAAATATTGTACGTTGGAAACAGTCAAGCCATATAACTGGGATAAAAAAATTTGGCCTCGACACAAGTGAAAAAAGTTGTAATTGAAACCGCAATTGCAATTGAATATCAGTCTCGGGAGACAGTTTCCAGTGCTGTAATTTATTTTGTAGCCTTATCGACGCTTGTTCACTTTCTCATACAGATGAGTAACGATGACGACGCTACATTGTCTCGAGAAATGGTAATTTGTGTTGCGATTTCTCGAGGCTGCCAGATTGTTATTTCCGATTCTAGATTTATTAAAGCATGAAATGAGTCCAGGGAAGACAGCGAGTGTCTCGTGTCAAAGGACATCGGAACTCTCCCGAGAAGCCATCGAACGTTTACCTTTCGCTACACTGCGCCGTGTCTTCAAGAAACGCAGACAAAGAAAACATCCGTCCTCTGGTGGCCCTGTTTCTTCTTAAAACAAAGGATGGTTAAATATTTTCCTTATAAAAGTCAAATGAACGTGAAACAAAGGCAATATTTTGAAAACAGCTCCGGACGCTGGAGTGAAATTAAGTATCAGACTTCTGAATCGTCGTATAAAAACAGCTATGATTCTGAGAGTAGTTTTCTTCCTTAAAAATATAGATCTTACAGTAAAAAAACAACAATTGTTATCAACAACAATTAAACTAGAAAAAATCTGTTTCTACTGTAAAATTAAGGTTCCTGTAAAACTGAGTAAATCGACTGAAATGTTGTTCCCGGTTAAGGCTTGAGAAAGTCAAAATATCATGGGTGCTGAATTTTAAATTATTAGAAAATGACAGTTTGATCAGACTGAAATGGAGTAGGGCTAATTAATATATCATTTGACTTCTCTTCTTCAGCGATCGAAGTAAGGAGGATTAAGGATAGACAATAGGAAAGACTGTACGTGAGGTTCTTTTACTGAACCGTCCAAACCTGAACCAAATAAAAGATGCTTGAATACTTTTCAAAATTAAGTTTAATAAATTATAAATAGAGTACTGAGGTGAAGATAAGGCAGGAACCTAGCCATGTTTCCCGAAAGAAGTACTAAAATAGATTCAATTGTTTAACATAGGATTTCCCAAACTTTTTCTGCAATGGAACACTTCGAAAAACCAGACATTTTAAGGGAATCTTTGACTTTTTTGTGGTTGGGTAATTCCTACTTCTAATGATTTTGGCAAAAAACTATTATTTATCAATTATTTTTAAATATAACTCTGTAATATAATGTAAAAATAAAAATATTAATAACGTGCTAAATGACTTCGATCATTTCCCCCTTGAATTGCATATCTTGTTGAAATCGACAAAATATTATGATAATTTATTCAAGAAATTTATTAAATGTTATCAAGAATGATTTTTAATTATGTATAATATTCTTTTAGACATTAAATTAATGTGAAAAAAACAAATTCTCTCTCACAATTGCAAACAAATTCCATTTTTGTTGTTGTGGTATTCAGTCCTAAGACTGGTCTGATGCAACAGTCCCTGCTTACCATTCTTGCGCAAGCCTTTTCATTTTATTGTCACTAGAACACCCAACATCCTCACTATTCTGCTTAGCGTATTCCATCCTTGGCCTCCCACTTCTGTTCTTACCCACACACTTCCATCTAATGCTAATTTTACAAGACCCTCGTGTCTTAAACCGTGGCCTATTAATCTATCCCTTCTCTTAGTCAACGTCCTCCATATTGTTCGCTTTTCCCCTATTCTTTATCTTTGGTGATTCTGGCCACCCATCTGATTTTCAGTATTCGCCTACAGCACCACATTTCAAAGGATTCTATTCTTTTCCTTTCCCCAACTCCTATCGTCCATGTTTCAAACCCATATAACGCCACACTTCATACAAACATTTTTAGCAACGTTTTCCTAATATTTACACTTATATTACCCTTTAAGTAAATCCCTCTTTTTCGCGAAGGCCTTCCTTGCCTGTGCTATCCTACTCTTTATGTCTGCATCCCTAGTTATTACTCTTCCCAAGTACCAGAATTTCTTAACTTTCCTCAGAATATCCCTTCTCAATCTAACACCGTTTGTTATTCCAGTGTTTCCTATACAACACTCCATTAAGTTACTTTTTTTTCTATTTATCCTCGTATAGAACTCTTACTCCAGGACCAGTTTCATGCTCCTAATACTTAAATATCATTGGCAAAGCGTACGGTTTTTACTTCTTCTTGTAGAACTATGTTTATTCCATTCAAACTTTCTTCATCGGCTGTTCTATAAATTAAACAGCATTGGCGACAGACTGCATCATTGTCTTACTCCTTTCTTGATTACTGCTTTGTTTTCTTGGTCTTCTATTCTAATTACTGCTGCCTGTCTTCTGTAGAGGTTATGTATTATTCCAGTGCCCTTCAGAATCCTTAATAGTGTGTTGCAGTTCACATTATCAAACGCTTTTTCCAAATCTACAAATGCTATGAACGTAGTCCGGTTTTTTCGTTTCCTGTATTCTAAAATTATTCGCAAAGTCAATATTGTTTTTCTTCTAATTCGCATTCTATTTGACGTTCCATTCTCCTATATAATATTTTCATTAACATGTTGCATAGAATGGGATAGGCGCTGAGGGAGTTTTCTCGCAGGCGCTTCATTCCAGAGTGACTGCGGGGCACACCTGATTATCTCTCTCTCTCTTTCCCTCTCTCTCTCTCTCCCCCTCTCTCCCCCTCTCTCCCCCCTCCCCCCCTCTCTCTCTCCCTCTCCCCCCTCTTCTCTCCCCCTCTCCCCCTCTCCCCCTCTCCCCCTCTCCCCCTCTCCCCCTCTCTCCCCCTCTCTCCCCCTCTCCCCCTCTCCCCCTCTCTCCCTCTCTCTCCCTCTCTCTCTCTCTCTCTCCCTCTCCCCCTCTCTCCCTCTCTCTCTCTCTCTCTCTCTCTCTCTCGCTCTCTCTCCCTCTCTCCCTCTCTCTCCCCCTCTCTCCCTCTCTCTCTCCCTCTCTCCCTCCCTCTCCCTCCCTCTCTCCCTCTCTCTCCCTCTCCCCCCCTCTCTCTCTCTCTCAATGTTCTCACATGCCGAGACACCTTCACCTATTTTAGGAGGTATATTTACTGGGGTCGAAGATCTTGGGCACATGGCAAGTGTTGCGCGCTGTTCCCATTGGATCAGTTGGCCAACTGCCTGCTGAATCTGGTGAAGACGTGGAGAAGGGAACGCTGCGACCCCAAAGCAAACTCGTCTCCCGTCATTCGGAAGGGTGTGAGAATAGTACCCAATGCCCGACCTACCTGATACAGCTTTTCTAGGGTTTCCCTGCATCTCTTTAGGTGAAACATCGGGTAGTGTCCTTAAACCATACCCCGGGGGCCGTAGTCAACTCTTGGCTACCTTGCGCTACCTTCAGCATCCCTCCTTTTCAATTCCCTTCCTGTGCAATTAAAAGGGAGTTTCCTGTTTCAGGATCTCCTTATGTAGCCTGTTCTTCTTCTTCTTCTTCGTTGGCTATGCAGCCCATTAAGGACCTGAGCCTACCAGGACGACTCCGGACTGTCATCTTACATGACACATTCCGAATATGTAGTGACACGTGGTCAGGGTATCGACTCTCCATCAGTCTGAACCCCAGTCTCTGTGACCATGACATCACAAACATCCAAGCCCATGCCAGGATTCGAACCCGGGACCTCTGGGTTGTGAGGCAGCAACGCTAGCCACTGCACCACAGGAGGTCGGCATGTAGCCTGTTAACCCCCCAAAAATGTGCATGCATGGGATAGTAAACTATTTATCCTGTGCTTTTCGCATCTATTGGCCCCAGCCTTCTTCGGTATGGGTATAATTATGTTTTTACTAAAATCTTCTGGTTTTCTTCCAGTTTTGTATATTCGCCAAACTATCCCAAATAGTACCTCTAACAGCGTCAACACTCATTATTGTTGAGTATGCTTGAAGACTGCTAAAGTAAATGTGTGTTGAATGAAACAGGACTCTGTTTCTCCGTTCTCTTGTGGTATAATCCACGGCTGACGGACCTTGCTCACAATATTTAAAGGTTTCGCAGTGTGGTACGGTTGCTTCACCTCCGATAATTGCACACTGCCTTCGTTTGTGATTGCCTTTTGCGAAGCCGGCGGAGACCATCTGCAAGATGCCAGGTTTCTTTTTGAAGTGACGCAGTAAGCCGTGGTATTTTAACGAGAGGACGGCCCGGAAGGAAGGTTGTGAGTCGCGAAGGGCGTCGTTGAGGCGGTGGCCGGGCCTCGTAAGCGGATTACTGCTAAGATTCCATTAGCCGCGACAAAGGAGGCCTTCAATCCGAACGCCTCACTTGCACAATGCTCTGCTGGACTCGCGGACTCATTTCGCCCCGGCGGGCTTCAGGAGGCGAGGATATTCTGTCAAAGCCGGCCTGGGCGCCGCCAACATTACATTTCCACCTGCTGGTAAATACTGGGAAATTTTGCTTCTTTTAATCCCTTTCGTGTAGTCCGTTCTCGCTTTTAGAAGCGCCTACGATTTGTCTCTATTCATACAACATTTCCGAGCAACACGGCTGCTGGTTGCAGCTTGAAATTTCGTAGCAATGGTCCTACAGTCTTCGTCAAAACAGTGCAGCCTTGAGTTTGAAGCCTCACTGTTCCCATTAGGAATAACCTACGCTATTGTATAAAGCCTCATTGTATGCAGAATTAAATTAAATTATTTAATAGGTAAATGAAAATTTTTTAAAGCATTATATACATGCGTTTTGGTGAAAAACTGAAAAAAGACACGATTTTTTGTCCTCATTTGACTTTGATAAACTATTGCTTCAAATGGTCTGCAAATTTACCAAATCACAGTGAAAACCCTACCTTAACCGCTCGGTCCAATAAACCTTACTTCACTTTTTTAAAAGTCGTACAAATTTTTTTAGCGTTGCTGCTACATCAATGAAGTTTATATTTTATGTTTACGTCTTTCAACGACTACAAAAAAGCTTTGTCCCACTCCTCTGTGAGACGCTGTCCAACAGTCAGTAGAAGTCCACTAAATTAATTTTAAATATAGTAAGAAACACATATGATTCAAACTGATAAGTTTCAAATAAACTGCACTGTGGGTTGCTATTTCCCTGTTTTAGTGTATGTGGCCATTCATACACAAGAGAAATACGGGATGTTTGTTAATTAATGATACTTAATCAAAAATTATAATTATTTGGCTTTTAATCCAACGTGATTGAGCAAAGTACTGCTAAAAACAGGAAATCGTCGACTATCTCGTAGTTAATAGCACACATCATTCGGATTCCTCTACGATGGATCAGCCGTACTGGGAAAAGTAACTCTGCCTCAAAAGACTGGCCCCATGTTTTTCACCTTTTAAGAGATTTACGAAAGACTTAGTTTATGTTTACACAGTTCCTGGTACAGTGGTTGAACTGCGGAACCACTTTACGACAGCCGTGGAATCAGTAACGCAAGAGGAGTGTGAATAAAGACTTAGATACTGTATCTCAAGACAATCAACCTATTCGACACAAAAAAAAATTAATACACGGTATTAACCCTACTTTTCGCTCCTTCAGTTTGTAATCTCATCAGGTGTAATTTTAAATCCAAAAATAAATTATAATATTTTAAAATAGAGATATAAGATAAATAATGAGACTTTTCTAACAAAATCAAGAGACTCAAAATGAATGAAAATTTAAGCTTGTTCGTCGCACAATCAAAGCGTCCGATATGAAAGTTAAAACCAATTACTCGAAAGCGTATTGTTACGTTTGAAAATAATAATGGAAAAAGTTCTACTCAAATGAATGGACGGGAAAGTTTACAGTAAAAGAGGATTGTAAATTTATTTAAAGTATTACTGCAATAATAACCAAATTATTAGTTCATTTCACTCATAGTTCTTGAATAAAGTTTGCACGATACATTAATCCTTCTCTTCTTTCCAGTCAATTAATTATGATTGTTTGTCGTATTTTTAGGGAAATTCTCAGATATGCACATTATATACGTATTTTCCCTTAGTATGATTAGCATTAATTTGGTGTGAACCATATGTTCCTAATCGGATTATTATTTCCATATACTATGTAAATTAAAGTAGTAACATTAATAAAAATACTTACTCCCTCCAATTTATTATTTTGTTATGGTGTACACTAAGAAACAGAATTCTTACACAACTTGATGAAATTGAGAAAGGAAGGGGGGGAAATTAAATTATTTAAAAGTAGGATATTGATATGTTAATGAGTTTTTTATAATATAAAAGACAGACAATAATTTACTTAATCCAAAAACATATTTTACATTAATATTACAATTTTGATATTTCGATATTAATGCTGGAAATTCATTCTTAAATTAAAACTACTTATATATTTACAAAAAATTATACAAATACATTACTTAAAACTAAACAATTCTATCTCTAACCTCAGGGTCGTATATTATGGGCCTTCTCATAGAACAAAATATATACTCAGACCTGGCAGGAAGTCGGCAAAAAGTCACAGGGGTAATTAACGTGTCGGCTTAGTGAATTTCCCAGCTCCTTCCTCCTAATTGGGTCGTGCTCTATCCAGATCACAACCACCGCTATTCTTCCTGCTTCAGGACAGAAAGAATTCCCGTTTATCCTCCTGTCCTTGAACTGCCTGTCCAAGGATGCCAATCATCTGCTCGAAATCTCCCTTACCACATTTCCAATCACCTGCCCAGCAATCTCTCTCGGAATCTCTCACCAAATGCCATCTCTCCCGTCTCACCGCGCTCGAAAAATCTGTCCAAAAAATTCCACTAAAATCTCTCTGGATGCCTTTTTATAATAAATTCGCCACTTCTTTGGTTCATGTCACCCAGGTGGCAGGGATGCATATTGACCAATAGCATTTATGGTTACACTTCGGAAAATATACCACCCGATACCTGCCCTATCTCACCAAAATTGGGAAACGCCCCAGGCGCGACTTGAAGTCTGGGTTTTATTGCCCCTGGCTCAAATTCTGTCTCCTTCCTTTTTACTCCGTACCACCAAAAGTCGGAGCAGATATGTTTTATCGTTACTAAAAGTATGACCAATAGCTTCTGGTTGATTAAAATATTACATAAACTAAGACGAATTATTAGATCTAAATAATTTTAATAGTGAAAATAATTATAACATTAGAAAATCTGTTTACTAACGCCACTTTGAATAGAGCTTTCAAAAATTATTAATGATTGTAATCGAGTCGATTCAAATACAAGCGGCAAAATTTCAGTTCGTGTGCGCCGTTGGTTGTGAATTTACAAGAGATAGTGAATAACAGACGCATCTTCTTTGCTTTTTCGAAGTTTATTTGTAAAAGTATATCCCAGAACTCTAATAATCATAAAAAATTCGTCTATTACTTAACAGAAATCAATGATAAAAATAAATATTAGTAATACAATTAAAGTAACGACGTTTCGGTAACTACTTGTACGTTTTCAGACATTGGCATGATTGAGAAAGTAATGTTTTAAAACTTGCGAAACGTGAACTTATTTCTTTCAACCTGTAAAGGCTACACTGATTGCATTATTTAAAGTTTGACTGCATAGTTTTTGAAACAAGTCACGACCTGAAGAAGTGACTAGTAAGTATCGAAACGTTGTTTGACAAATAATTTTTAATATATTGTCTGTTTACGGTTTATAAACGTTTAGTTTGTGTAGTTAAAAATCATACTTGAAATTATTTTTAATTATACTACTACACTTTCGTTATGGAATTCTGTGAAAATATTTTTCCACGATAAGATAAAACGTGTGCGTTTCAAAGCGGTACTCAGAATTGACACGCCCAAAATTTTGATAGTACTACTTCATTTCACAACAATCCGAATCTATTCAAAATTTATTAACAATTTAAATAATTGTTTATGTATAAAAATAATGAATAGCATTAATACGATAGTGTTTATTGTCTTCAAGATATGAGATATTTCAATCTGTTGAA